>PIJE02002198.1:0-5000 GCA_002895965.2 Coryphaenoides rupestris
GGGGGGGGGTGGAGCCTGTCTGCCTGACATTACACTGTGTGGGCCAGTCAGTCAAACTCTTGTCTGTCGCCACAAGCCTAGAGACAGCAGTCTGAAACACACGCTCACTCACTTGCACACGCGAGAGAGAGAGAGAGAGAGAGAGAGAGAGAGAGAGACATACAGCACGAGCAGAAAACTTTCTTTACTGGAGCGTTACCAAACTTGGGTTTTGCCTTCAGTGACAATGGGACTATGTTGCTCTGAAAAGAATGAGACAAGCTTAAATGCACTTCCCAGTTGGCAACAGGTGAGATGGACATTTTTACTACTCTACTCTTGTAAAAAGTTTGATTGAAGTTTGAAGTATTTGGCTTGAAACTAGTGGTCTAAATCACTAGTCTTAAATGGAGACCCTGATTTAAGTTTTATTTTGCATTGTATTGCATTTTTTTTAAAATAATTTTAGGGGTTCTAAAAGTAAGCATTTCTCCCACGTCAAAATGGATTCACATTTGGCAACACAGTAAAGTTTGTGATATTTTCAAAGTGGAACTACCCTTCAACGTGCGAGGCATGAACTTTGATCATTCGCTTTTCCATTTTTCTATGCGCTCATCCTGTCCTTTTCTGAGAAGAACCCTCAAGCGTACTACTGCTCACTGTGCAACTTCGGGCTGCTTGCTGTGTGTGTGTGTGTGTGTGTGTGTGCGTGTGTGCGTGCGCGTGCATCTGTGCGTACACTCGCCCTCAGTTGACACAACAGGATGTATGGTTTGACGTATTGCATATTGAGTCACGGACCACTCACGCCCGCCCCCCCCCCCGCCACCCGTCATTGTGTCTGAGGGCCTGCAGTTGTGTCTGAATTTGAGCGAAACATAAACTCCCTCATTGACTCAAAGTTCGAGTTATACTTCAAAAGAACGAGTTACAACCTCTTCCCTTTGAGTGGAGCAAAGTACCCGTCTTAATCCTCCTGCGTTTTAATATTCCAACGCCTTTTTTTTTTCTTTTACGACCATAAAGAGTCCACATTACGGGCTTCTTTGATGTAGTTTTCTTTTTTTATGGACTGACTGACTTTTCTTCATGTGAAGCCAAGTCTTTGTGGATCTGGGGTGGAGTAGTGCCAGAGTAACGACCAGAGTAACGACCAGAGTAGTGACCAGAGTAACGACCAGAGTAGTGACCAGAGTAACGACCAGAGTAACGACCAGAGTAGTGACCAGAGTAACGACCAGAGTAGTGACCAGAGTAGTGACCAGAGTAACGACCAGAGTAGTGACCAGAGTAGTGACCAGAGTAGTGACCAGAGTAACGACCAGAGTAGTGACCAGAGTAACGACCAGAGTAGTGACCAGAGTAGTGACCAGAGTAACGACCAGAGTAGTGACCAGAGTAACGACCAGAGTAGTGACCAGAGTAGTGACCAGAGTAACGACCAGAGTAACGACCAGAGTAGTGACCAGAGTAGTGACCAGAGTAACGACCAGAGTAGTGACCAGAGTAGTGACCAGAGTAGTGACCAGAGTAACGACCAGAGTAGTGACCAGAGTAGTGACCAGAGTAGTGACCAGAGTAGTGACCAGAGTAACGACCAGAGTAGTGACCAGAGTAACGACCAGAGTAGTGACCAGAGTAGTGACCAGAGTAACGACCAGAGTAGTGACCAGAGTAACGACCAGAGTAGTGACCAGAGTAACGACCAGAGTAGTGACCAGAGTAGTGACCAGAGTAACGACCAGAGTAGTGACCAGAGTAACGACCAGAGTAGTGACCAGAGTAACGACCAGAGTAGTGACCAGAGTAGTGACCAGAGTAACGACCAGAGTAGTGACCAGAGTAACGACCAGAGTAACGACCAGAGTAACGACCAGAGTAACGACCAGAGTAGTGACCAGAGTAGTGACCAGAGTAACGACCAGAGTAACGACCAGAGTAGTGACCAGAGTAGTGACCAGAGTAACGACCAGAGTAACGACCAGAGTAGTGACCAGAGTAACGACCAGAGTAGTGACCAGAGTAACGACCAGAGTAACGACCAGAGTAACGTCCAGAGTAGCGACCAGGCCCAGTAAGGGGGGGGAAGCCTGCAACTCTCGTTTTCCCACAAACTCGCAGGTGTGTCCGAGGAGGCCAGAGGGTGGAGGTAGGGTAGAAGTGGAGGTGGTGGTGGGTCGGTAGAGGTGGGAGTGGGCAGTGCTGTGTGTGTGTGTGGTGGTGTGGATGAAGGACCACCACCTCGGTTGCCCTGCAGAGCTTCTGCTATGAGCTCAGAGGGGGGAGCTTACACCCAACCCCGCCCCTACTCCTCCATCACCACACACACAAACACACCACACACACACACACACACACACACACACACACACACACACACACACACACACACAACCGACAGCGCTTACTCCCTCACTATCATTAAGCCCCTAGCCACACTTCCGCACAACACATACACACACGCCGCACACACATACACACACTCACACCGCCACACACACACACGCGTGTGCGCTGACGTCGACGACGGCCTTGGACAAACACTGACATCTGAATCCAGTTAGCATGGTAGCTCGGTCGCTTGCGGGCTAGCGTGCGGAGCGGAGCGGAGCGGGGGCAACACGACGCTAGTAGCCCAGCGTAGGAAACTCTAACTCACGTGTGGTCACTTTGACTTTGAAGCGCAGTCGTCGACCGAGAGGGAGAGAGAGAGAGACACAGAGAGAGAGAGAGAGAGAGAGAGAGAGAGAGAGAGAGAGAGAGAGGGGAAAAAGTGACCCAATGATTGAACCAGATGTAGCTAGCGGTGGGTCAGCGTTTGCGCGCGGAGCTCGCAGTAATGGCCGCTAAATTACAGTGCGGTGATTACGTTTGATTGAAGGGGTGCGGCGAGCAGGGAGACCAGCGGCATCGGCGGCGGCGGCGACGGTGGTTGGTGGCGGCCATTACTCGGCCCTAATTGTAAATAAAACGTCCTTTGCGTCCACGAGTCCGCCGTCCGTCCAGGAAAAATCAAGTAGAAGGGACAGTAAATACAGGGAGGTGGATATTACGGTTTTGGGTCCCCGCGGAACCGCTGCGTACTTTATGGGGTTTTTTTCGTTGAGCTTTTTGCCTTTTTTTTTTTTCCGAGGACATGTGACAGACATAAGATGCTGGCGGTGCAACCTCCCCTGGAGTCTCCCTATCGGTGTTTCGGGTGTCAACAGCGCCGCAGAGGGCGCAAAACTTGTTGTTGTTGTTGTTGTTGATGGTTGAGCTAGCGTGCGGCCAAGAGACCCCTATATGTATACGCGCTGCACTTGCAACCATCAAACTGTGCAATCAGAGCATTTCTCTGTCATTCAGTCACTCATTAATCATGTCTTATTTGCGCACCGGGCTTTTATCAAAAAGACCAACCCTGCTCCTTTCAGTGTGGGAAAACACAGCGATGTGCAACGCTGTGCTTAACACTCACGTGTGCTCAGGTGTGACACGGGCTCGGTCGCCCAGTGGCGTCTCTCCCTCTCTTACCGGTAATGACCTCTACAGGGAAGTGACATGAAAAATGATTGAGAAGCTGCGGAGAAGGAGGAGGAAGCAACAAGGGAAGTGGGTGTGGCTAGGCGTGAAGTGGGCGGGAGCCTTCCCGACCGGGGGGTGGGGGGGGGGGGGGGGGGGTGGAGCCTGTCTGCCTGACATTACACTGTGTGGGCCAGTCAGTCAAACTCTTGTCTGTCGCCACAAGCCTAGAGACAGCAGTCTGAAACACACGCTCACTCACTTGCACACGCGAGAGAGAGAGAGAGAGAGAGAGAGAGAGAGAGAGACATACAGCACGAGCAGAAAACTTTCTTTACTGGAGCGTTACCAAACTTGGGTTTTGCCTTCAGTGACAATGGGACTATGTTGCTCTGAAAAGAATGAGACAAGCTTAAATGCACTTCCCAGTTGGCAACAGGTGAGATGGACATTTTAACTACTCTACTCTTGTAAAAGGTTTGATTGAAGTTTGAAGTATTTGGCTTGAAACTAGTGGTCTAAATCACTCGTCTTAAATGGAGACCCTGATTTAAGTTTTATTTTGCATTGTATTGCATTTTTTTTGAAAGAATTTTAGGGGTTCTAAAAGTAAGCATTTCTCCCATGAAAACATTGATTCACATTTGGCAACACAGTAATGTTTGCGATACTTTCAAAGTGGAACTACCCTTCAACGTGCGAGGCATGAACTTGATCATTCGCATTTCCATTTTTCTATGCTCTCATCCTGTCCTTTTCTGAGAAGAACCCTCAAGCGTACTACTGCTCACTGTGCAACTTCGGGCTGCTTGCTGTGTGTGTGTGTGTGTGTGTGTGTGTGCGTGTGTGCGTGCGCGTGCATCTGTGCGTACACTCGCCCTCAGTTGACACAACAGGATGTATGGTTTGACGTATTGCATATTGAGTCACGGACCACTCACGCCCGCCGCCCCCCCCCGCCGCCCGTCATTGTGTCTGAGGGCCTGCAGTTGTGTCTGAATTTGAGCGAAACATAAACTCCCTCATTGACTCAAAGTTCGAGTTATACTTCAAAAGAACGAGTTACAACCTCTTCCCTTTGAGTGGAGCAAAGTACCCGTCTTAATCCTCCTGCGTTTTAATATTCCAACGCCTTTTTTTTCTTTTACGACCATAAAGAGTCCACATTACGGGCTTCTTTGATGTAGTTTTCTTTTTTTATGGACTGACTGACTTTTCTTCATGTGAAGCCAAGTCTTTGTGGATCTGGGGTGGGTGGGGGGGGGGGACTCTGAGCCGTCTGCTCTGCTCTGCAGTTATTAGCCAGCTGCAAGGGGGTCGACGGGGGTCTCTGTCCGCCCGAGGGGCCGACAAAAGACCCGACTGTCAAACACAGTGATGTCGAAAGAATCCTTTATGTCTTGAAATGTGTTTTTTTTCCTGTCGCTTCTTTCGGAGATGTGGCAACGGCCTCGTGAGCGAAGCGAGGAAAGCCCGCCGGTTTTTGCGGCCCGAGATTCCCCTTTAAGAGATTA
>PIJE02002198.1:10000-25752 GCA_002895965.2 Coryphaenoides rupestris
CTCTCTCTCTCAGGAGCGAGACCTGATGCGTATGTTCAGGATCCCGGCGGACACGCTGGTGACCTTCCTGCTGACCCTGGAGGACCACTACCACGCCGACGTGGCGTACCACAACAGCCTGCACGCCGCCGACGTGGCGCAGTCCACGCACATCCTGCTGTCCACGCCCGCTCTCCACGTGAGTCTGACCCACGGGATGACCTTCTGCTGTATTTTTTAATTTTTTGGTATTTTGTTATGAATGTTTCTTGAGGGTAGAAGGTTTGTTAGACATTAAACAGTAAGATTTCATACATAAAACTACCTTATGGGTGGCCTTTGGAAAGTATAAAAACATGTTCCACAATCACCCGCCCTGTTGCCTTATTTATACGATCAATTCTCAATTCCTTTTGTCGTTTTTTGGTACTACAGGCGGTCTTCACAGACCTGGAGATCCTCGCCGCCATCTTTGCCGCTGCTATCCACGACGTGGACCACCCGGGGGTCTCCAACCAGTTCCTCATCAATACTAGTAAGCCGCCTCGCTAACGTAATATGGATGCCATGGCTTCAATCATGCATTTGATTCATGTCATTTGGTGGAACTATCGGAGGAGATGTGGACATTTCTGACCCTTCTTCATCTCGCTCCCCCCACCTCCCCCCCAGACTCAGAGCTGGCCCTGATGTACAACGACGAGTCGGTGCTGGAGAACCACCACCTGGCCGTGGGCTTCAAGTTGCTGCAGGAGGACAACTGCGACATCTTCCAGAACCTCAGCAAGAAGCAGAAGCAGACCCTGCGGCGGATGGTCATAGACATGGTGAGTTGCCGGTTCAACGCCTTGGGGGGGTTGGTGGGGGAGGGGGGCGGGGGGGCGGGTACCATTGAGCAAGGCACGTCACTTGCGCACGTCACTCTCAGACTCTAGACCCTTCCTCACCTGCTCGCGTGGTCTCCCATCAGGTGCTGGCGACGGACATGTCCAAGCACATGAGCCTGCTGGCCAACCTGAAGACCATGGTGGAGACCAAGAAGGTGACCAGCTCCGGGGTGCTGCAGCTGGACAACTACACCGACCGGATGCAGGTCCTGCGCAACATGGTGCACTGTGCCGACCTCAGCAACCCCACCAAGTCCCTGGACCTGTACCAGCAGTGGAACAAACGCATCATGGAGGAGTTCTTCCAGCAGGGAGACCGCGAGCGGCACCGCGGCATGGAGATCAGCCCCATGTGCGACAAACACACTGCCTCCGTAGAGCGGACACAGGTACGCAGACCATACTGTCCTCATAAGGTCTATACTGTCCTCATAAGGTCTATACTGTCCTCATAAGGTTTATACTGTGAAGGTTTATATTGTCCTCATCCTCATAACTTTATATTGCCCCGTAAGTTTATACTGTCCTCATAAATTTATACTGTCCCCATTAGTTTATACTGTCCTCATAAATCTTTACTGTCCTCATTAGTTTATCCTGTCCTCATAAGGTTTATACTGTCCTGTTAAAGTTTATATTGGCCTGTTAAGGTTTATACTGTCCTCATAAGTTTGTCCGTCTTTGCCACTTGCAGGTGGGCTTCATCGACTACATCGTCCACCCGCTGTGGGAGACGTGGGCGGACCTGGTGCACCCGGACGCCCAGGACATCCTGGACACGCTGGAGGACAACCGCAACTGGTACCAGAGCATGATCCCCCAGAGCCCCTCCCCGCCCTTCTATAGCAGCGACGGAGAGGAGGCCCCTCCGGGCGACGAAGACGAGGAGGAGGAGGAGGAGGTGAAGCGGGAGCAGCAAGAGAGGAGACAGTCGGAGACCGATTTCGTGTTTGAGGCGACCCCCGACCCGCAGGACAGTGGCGTGGACGGCTTGATGGACAGGGGCGGGGAGGAGGACGAAGCGGAGGAGGACGCTAGGAACGGCGTCTCCCTTTCTGAGACATAGCGCCCGCCGACCGCACCGCTCGCCACGACGCAGCAGGCGTCTTTCGCCGCTTTCGCCAGAAATGGTTTTTAACCGCAGTGGAGAAATCCTGCAAGATGGCTCCCGAAGGGGCCGATTGACTAGGCGGGCCCCAACCCCCTGGAGTGGGAGGGTTGGGAAACCGATGTTTTTGAGCAACCGCCCCGTGGTGCGAGCTCACCGCTGGTATGAAGGAAGAAGTGCGTTGCCGTGACAACAACCGTGGGTGGATGGGGGGGGGGGGGGCCCTCCTGGGTGTCTCGAGCGCCGTCTCCTCTCCCTCCGCCTCCGTGGACATGAAGGGAAAATACGTTTTCACGGCTTCACACAGAACTGTAAACTGTCAACTGCTGCGGGACGTGTACAGAGCTCAGAGGCCGCACTCTGAGGGACATATTTATGTTCGAGATTCGGACTCTTTGTATTGCGTTTGGATTGGCTGACACAAGGTCACATGCTCACCCAAACTACTGGTCTCTGAAGTAGTTTGTACCTGTTTTGCTAACACTTGTCTCAAGACGTTTGTGTGCCTTTGATTTGATTTGATTTTTTACAACCCTGCCTTTTGTACCTTTTTTTTTGTTTTTTTTTATATAATTTATTGAACACACAAGTTTGTATATAACAACTTTGAGGGTTTTTTTACTCAAAGGATATCGCTGTGTGTCTTCCTGATGTTCCCGGCAATAGTGTAATAACCTTTTAAACAACGTGGATGTACCAGATCAATCATTTGACTTCCCAGCACAATTTGCACTTTGTGACTTTTAGGGCAAAGAGGACATAGAACGATTTCCACCAAGTCACAGGACATACTAAGACACATTTTAAAAACCAAATATGAATTAATTAGTTAATATAATATGTGTTTGTATGGATACACATTAGATTTTTGTTCAGCACACAAGCAATCACAACCTCTTTGTAAAGACGGAAGACTGAAATTGCAGAAGACAGAAAATACTGTAGAGAACTCCAAAGAGTAAAAGCGCTTTGACGTCATTCACTGCCAACGCGGGAAACTTCATCCCAAGTCATCCTAATCGATTACGCTAAATCTCCCATTGAAACCATCGACGTAACGCTGCCAGACTCTGTGTGTGTGTGTGTGGGGAGTAACAGGAGCCAACGTGAGGCCAACTCAAGCCAAAACTTAAAGTTCAATTTAATTTTTAAAACAAAGGACATCAGCGATGAAACAACGGGTCGGCTTTTATTTTGTATTCTATTTTATTATCTATTCAGCACTTTGCATAAAGCAGGCGGGTCTGCAGCTGGTTGCAGCTCCGCCCCACACTACCTTGAAGGTACGTCGTCAGTACGTGTGTGTGTGTGTGTGTGTGTGTGTGTGTGTGTGTGTGTGTGTGTGTGTGTGTGTGTGTGTGTGTGTGTACATTTCGCACAATTATCTTCTTGCACCGCAGCCTCGTCGTGGCTGGCCGTCAGCTGTTTGTAAAACAGTATATTTATTACCTTTTACTTGGAAAGGATAGAATATTATTGCTATTGATTGATGTACATTTGCTATTATTTATATGCCAACCGACTGAAAATCTCTTCATTGGGCCGAGCCCCAGTTCTTTTTATCTCGATGTGATTTTATTTCTTTGTAACCCGAAGTGTATGACGGTTATTGCGTTTTGGGGTTTTTTCAGGCAAACATTGACTCTCAACTTTGTCACACTTTTTTTCACCAAAAAATCCCCTCTGAAGAAGAAGGATTTTGTACGCAGTCAGGTCTCGACGTCTGAGCTCGATGTTTCTGACGCGTTACTGCGGCCAGAGGCGACTTTATAATAATAGAATATTATACAACGGCAGGATACTGTGTACGGTGACGGGTCATTGTACCGCTGCTCGCTGAGATGTAAAAACAACGTTTCCCCGCTGATCCTCTTCCCCTCACAACATGTCTTGTAACATATTCTGTTTCTCTGCAGTCTTTCTTTTCTATGATATTAAAATGGGCATGAAAATATTCAACTCCTTGTGTTTTCACAGTTTTCTTGACGTGGTAATACTCTATTGACTAAATATTCTACTCATGCAAAGTATGACAAAACTACTTACAATAAGATGTATTTAATGAGCAAAACTGTTTCAAACCTTTTCACATCATCATTCATACATTGATATTTACACTTAGCACTCGAACATAAGGCTACGTTAATTAACCATGAATGAATGCAGTCATAAGCATTATTATACCACATTATTATATAGCTTTATTATTATATAGCATTATCATAGGAGTTTGGGTCAGGCTTAGTGTTATGGGGTTAACCATAACCCGATTAAATAATGTATAAATTAATACGTTATCATAAACATCATTATCTTCGGCAGCATGAACTAGTTAACTGTTAATTAACCGTTAGCTGATTCTTATTACTGTATTAACTCATGTTGATTAATGGTTAATTCATGTAGTAAGGGACAGGGTACATTCATTAACTGTGTTACCATTTTTTTCTCAATCAGTTGTTTTCCATCGTTGTTGACGTTTTATACTTTAGTACATTTTGTCCTCCGGTCCGTATCAGTTCTAACATTCAAACGGCGGCAGACTATCTCACATCTTTTTCGCTCGGGTTTCAAATCTGGCGATCTGCTGGCTGTCGTCATTCTGGTTAACCAGCCTAATGCTGCGTTCGATTAGAGCTCTGGGGTCGGAAATAACGTTTCCTGAAACACAAAACTGCGTTTCCTCGCCAGAAACTCAGATCTTGATTTCTCAACCGTCGTTTCACACCTCAAAGTCAATTGACGTAACACATTTTTGACTCATTTTTTCATTTTCGAAGACAAATCCACCTCCCGAGACATACGAGTAGTTGGTGGAACCCATGAAATGTAACGTTATTACATATTCATATACTATTCATTTGCAAGCATGTTAGCTACCTAACACGTAGGCAGCTAACACACTTTGTAGCTCGAACCCACATTGTTGGAAGATGATGTTCAACTTCTTAATCTTCATCATTACATGTTGCTGCTACTATTTACTGTTTTCTTTAATGCAATTGTAAAAACATTACCTTCATTATTATTATCTTGCATTTTGATCCATGCATGAACGCAGGAAGAACACTGAAATAAAATGCTCGCATAACCACCGCGATCGGTAGCGTCGCCACCCGTGTGTGTGTCCTCTGTAGTTTTCCCGCTAACGCGACGCCGGCGCCGTACCGTACGTGCTAGCTCGACGCAGGACGGAACAATGGATGTTTTGTTTCGCATCGGGACGCGTTCGCCGCTCTCCCATGACGACGGCCGTCCCGGATCGAGGAGACAAGCCGCTATCAGCGTGAGGACCGGTTACACGCCATCGCTGCCACGACCAAACATGACCTTAACGTGACGTCCGCACCTCAACGTTCTCGTAAACGGCTGCTTCGTGTCGGCCACAGCTCAGTAATGAATCTCTTGAAGTCGTTGAGTATATTTGAATGTTGATGGAGGGACACACACATACAGTATATATTCGACTTACGGCCTTCATTTGTTATTTCCTTGAAAGCTGTTCTGTTCTTATCTTTATGTACCACAGTGATAGATTGCGGTCTCTCCTTCAACAAATGTACTCTTTGTAAGTCACTTTGGATAAAAGCATCTGACAAATGCCCTAAATGTAAATGTAAATGTAAATGTTATATCATACATCAATATCTTAAATCAGCAAGTCAAAACCATCTTCTACTTTCACATAGGGTTTGTACATTATGTGATTTACATTTCTATCCAGCCCACCCATTTTGAATGTGCAACGTGTGTGTGCGTGTGTGTGTGCGTGTGTGTGTGCGTGTGTGTGTGTGTGTGCGTGTGTGTGTCTGCACCTACATGTGTGCGTGTGTTTCCACAGGCAGGTCACCCACTATTACCGTTGACGGATGAAAGGGGAACCTGAGGCTTGTTCTCTTCCTCTTGGCTCAGCGAAATTCAAGGCCCGTGTTTATCGTAAACACACACACACACACACACACACACACACACACACACACGCGCGCGCACACACGCACACGCACGCGCACACACACGCGCGCACACACACACACACACACGCGCGCACACACACGCACACACACGCGCGCAGGGTCACTGTGTTTACCATGGCGGTTCACACTGCTCCGTCGTGCCCTTTCGACGCGGGGGGGCGGGGGGGTTTTCAAACTTCCCACCACCAGCAGATGTCCTGTGGTCTGGTCTGTGGTCTGGTCTGTGGTCTGGTCTGTGAGTTGGTTGACGTCAGACCGGCCGCCCCCCCCCCCCCCCCCCCCAGCAGCAGCTGAGGAGAGAGGCTGCACTAGAGAGGCCGTTCTAGAGAGGCTGGAGTAGAGAGGCTGGAGTAGAGAGGCTGTTCTAGAGAGGCTGGACTAGAGAGGCCGTTCTAGAGAGGCTGGAGTAGAGAGGCTGTTCTAGAGAGGCTGCACTAGAGAGGCCGTTCTAGAGAGGCTGGACTAGAGAGGCTGTTCTAGAGAGGCTGCACTAGAGAGGATGTTCTAGAGAGGCTGCACTGCAGAGGCCGTTCTGGAGGCTGCACTAGAGAGGCCATTTGAGAGAGGCCGCACTAGAGAGGCTGTTCTACAGAGGCTGTTCTACAGGCTTCACTGGAGTGGCTGTTCTAGAGAGGCTGTTCTAGATGCCGCACTAGAGAGGCTGCACTAGAGAGGCTGCAGTAGAGAGGCTGTTCTAGAGAGGCTGCACTAGAGAGGCTGTTCTAGAGGCTGCACTAGAGAGGCTGTTCTACAGAGGCTGTTCTACAGGCTTCACTTGAGTGGCTGTTCTAGAGAGGCTGTTCCAGATGCTGCACTAGAGAGGCTGCAGTAGAGAGGCTGTACTAGAGAGGCTGTTCTACAGGCTTCACTGGAGTGGCTGTTCTAGAGAGGCTGTTCTAGATGCCGCACTAGAGAGGCTGCACTAGAGAGGCTGCAGTAGAGAGGCTGTTCTAGAAAGGCTGCACTAGAGAGGCTGTTCTAGAGAGGCTGTTCTAGAGAGGCTGCACTAGAGAGGCTGTTCTAGAGAGGCTGTTCTAGAGAGGCTGCACTAGAGAGGCTGTTCTAGAGAGGCTGCACCATTCGAGAGAGGCTGGTCTAGAGGCTGCATGGAGAGGCTGCACTAGAAGAAGAAGAACAACAACTTTATTAATCCACACTTTTTATGGTCACAAACACAGCATGCAGGAAGTGGTGGCCGCCAAACACACACACACATGCAGGGAGGGAGGGAGGCCCGCAGAAATGAAGTCTCTGCTTTTGACCCATCCTGTGTAATGCTGCCGCTCCAGGGGCAGCCAGGAGCAGTGGGGAGCCGTTTACGTCGGCGCCCGGGGGACCAGCAGCTCTAGATCTTGCGTCCACGTCTTGGTCAGGGACAGGACCGGAGCAGCGATTCTTCGCATGTTTTTTAATTGGGGTTCTCACTGTGGAAGGAGACCCCCGCGGAGCACGGGGAGAACATGCAAACTCCACACAGAAAGGCCGGGAGATCACCCACCTGGGAGATCTCCCACCTGCAGGGCCGGATTAAGAATTCAGAGGCCCCTGGGCCAGACTCTTGTGGTTGTGGAGGCCCCCACACACACACATACACGTGCACGCATGTACGCAATACACTACTAGCATACTATTTGTTGGAAACTCCTGTACTTGTACAGGATTTACACTGACAGGCTACAGCATACAACGTTCAGGACAATATCAACACCTGTAGATAGCTTCATACAGGATTCACACCACATGATGGTATAAGCAAGGCATTAGCCCAACTGTGTCACTAGGTTTTGCTGTTGCAGCCAACAGTACTCAAATATGCAAATGCAGCCTACTGGTGTTCTACCTCCACCAACAGTTCTATGATTCAGTCTTCCATCAATCTCACTCACTCACACACACACACACACACACACACACACACACACACACACACACACACACACACACACACACACACACACACACACACACACACACACACACACAGGCTAGGATCAATTCATTCTGCATATTCAGCAAATAATAATCCCTGTATTTCCTATCATACAGGATTTCCACCATATCACACATCCTGGCATAGAAACACAATGACACAACAATAATGTTTTCCAAAAACAACCAATGCACTTCCATAAACACAGAGACAAGAATATAATATTAGAATAATAATTGACGGTTATTGTAAGTTTTAATCACTCATACGAACATTTACGCTGCCAAATATAAAACTCTCAGTACCACAGAAAGTGAAAGCAATAAGTTGAGCTGTGTGGTAAGCCAGTTTACCTTTCTTTATTAGTTTAGTTTCATCCCTAAAAAGTGTGGAGATGCCATCGAAACCAACTGGAGACAACGCTGGATGTGATTGTTTGTCTCCATCGGCCCGTTGCTATGTGATGACACGACACTTTCATAGCGTACTGGAGGCCCCTCGCCCCTAGGGGGAGCTCGAGGCCCCCGGGCCGGTCGTTAATCCGGCCCTGCCCACCTGGGCACCCCAGAGTCAACAGCGGCCCAGGCGGGAATCGATCCCAGGACCTTCTTGCTGTGAAGCAGAGAGGCTGTTCTAGAGAGGCTGTTCTAGAGAGGCTGTTCTAAAGAGGCTTTTCTCGAGAAAACCACAGCGGAGGGCCACTTCCAGATAAACAAGCAGGCTTCTCCGTTGCATCCGCGTAATGAAAACAAATCCTGGAGTTTCTCCTCCTCCGTGTTTGCTTTGGTTGGCCCGGCAACCATCCGATGTGGCACTGTAGCCGGCCAGGGAGAGAGAGAGGGAGAGAGAGAGAGAGAGAGAGAAAGAGAAGAGAAAGAAAAATAGGGAGGGAGAGGGAGAGAGAGAGGGGAGAGAGAGAGGGAGAGCATGGCAGAGAGCGAGAGAGAGGAAGAGGGGAAGACTGGCTTAGAGGGGGCATTCCAGGATAGGAGACAGTTTTGCGTAATTATCCCGCGAAAGGTCGTAGGTCGGCGAGGTCGGGGGTTCACCGACAGGCACGGCGCTCCAGACAGGTGGGCGAGACGGCGCGATGAGAGAGAGGAGACTCGGCCTTTCAGCGGAGAGAAAATGATGACTCTGGAAACCGTGAGATAAGGCGAGTTATGTCGGTCTGAGGTCAGCTCTTCTGTGACTCCTTTTGTGTGTGTGTGTCTGTGTGTGTGTGTTGGGGGGGGTTTCTCTGTCATATCCACAGTGAAACGCAGGATTTGGACAATAACAGGATGTATCTGCCCCCCTGGGTTACAAATCATCATCATCAAAGCTAACCGTGCTAACCATGCTAGCTGTGGTCACAAGTACAGTCTCTCTACCGAGTCTCTCTCTGTCTGTCTCTCTGTCTCTCTCTCTCTCTCCCTGTCTCTCTCTCTCTGTGTCTGTCTCTCTCTCTCTCTCTCTCTCTCTCTCTCTCTCTCTCTCTCTCTCTCTCTCTCTCTCTCTCTGTGTCAGCTTCTCCGTCTACGTACGTCTCCAGATATTACACAGACGGGCGCTGTGTGTGTGTGTGCGTGTGTGTGTGTGTGTGTGTGTGTGTGTGTGTGGGTGGGGCGGGGGGGGGGGGGGGGTTCCCTCATAATATATCCATAGAGTGAGTAAGAACCTCATCAGTAACTGCGTCAGGACGCAGAGGAACGCGCCGTGCGGCGGTGGTGGTGGTGGTGGTGGTGGTTGTGGCGCCGCCCTGCTGGAAAGGTCAGCGCATCCTCCGGTCGTCACAAAGCACAAAGACCCCGGCGGCGACACGTCAGCGTGTGTCAGGCTCTGGGAGATGCAGCAGCACCCAGCAGTACGAGCAGGAGATCATATCAATACACTATTGTCACATAATAATAATAATAAAAATAATAAAAAAAACAAATAATAATAAATATAATATCACGTATCAACAATGAAGAACATCCACTTATTTAGCGGGAAAAATATTAAACCATTAAAATCTAAAATAGCTTTTTTGACCTTTTGACCTTTGAAAACAAAGCTCCAACTCATACGTCGGTGATCGCTTCGACCAGAAAGTGTCGTGTTGAACGAGACTTCCCAGAAGTCATATGCATGTTCTTCAACGCATCATCGCTGCCCCTCCAGAACACGGCCCTGCTGGTGCTGGTGCTGGTACTGGTGCTGGTGCTGGTGCTGGTGTCTGAGGGGCCCTGGTGGCCTATGGCGGGGGGGGGGGGGGGGGCAGAGCTGTGTCACACTATAGGGGCCGCTGTCACTCTCAATCAGGAGGAAGACAGGCAAGAATGAGCATAAGTAAGGAAATAAATAAATAAATAAATAAATAGGGGACCCGTGCCTTCGAGGTACACATGTACTCGTAGTGGCATGGAACACACACACACGTACGCACACACACTCACATACACACACACACACACACACACACACACACACTGCCGATGGCTGGTAGTAACCTCGTTGCCACTCAATTGAAAGTGAACTACATTGAAATTAATTGACCCACGTTCCAGCAGAACATTCCAGCGGAACATTCCAGCACATACTGTATCACGTCAGACCCAGTGACCCCGCCAGAAGGGTCACTGGGAACGAACAGTGACAGTAAACCTGAGTAAACAAAACACATTCTTGACGCTCGCAAACGTTGTATTTTTTTCCCATCCCATGTTGATGGGGTTTAGTGTGAGGTGAACGCTTATAAATAGCGTCGATGTTATCTTCGGGTCGCCGGTTATCTCTGTACTGATGTGAGATGACAACAACAGAGACAGACGAGCCTTTTTTTGCTCGACAACATCCGGTGACCCCCCCGTGTGAGGAGCGAGGAGCGAGGAGCGAGGAGCGAGGAGCGAGGAGATATCGGCCCCCAGATACTCACCGCCGTGTTTTGGAGATGCGATGATACCCAGCCCACCGGCACGTACGCCGCGGCTTATGTTCCTGTTTACAGTTCGACTGGATTTCTGGAAACTTCCATTCTTTCTGGTCACTGAGCACCATCAATCCACTCCGCGGCTCAGAGATAAACACATTCTCATTCACTCGCAGCCGCGGAACTACAAACCTCCCTGCGTACATCTCTCCCATCCATCAACACATGTTGTTGTGATCTAACAGGGGCCTTTCAGCCAGTGTTTTCTTTAGGATTCCTGCGGGGACTTCCAGCTTATGCGCGAATTTACAGTAGAAGAGGCGTTGATCAGTTGCAGGCCAACTCGACGTGTAAACAGCAGCGGCGGGACCGGCGGTCGACTCGCTCGCGTTCCCTTTGTTCGATTGCCATGTTTACCATTAGCGTCGGTTAGCGACACTCACCGCCGACACTGCTGATGGTATGGCGACAAGAAAAAGGGGGGAAAAGTTGACGCACTTTGGCGGGACTCGTTCCTCCTTCTTGTTTCGCCTGCCACACGAGTTTCAGTGTTCAGAATGGCCGATGTGTTATGGTGCACATGTGACAATAAAAGACTTTGACTCAACTTTGACTCTTAACAACTACACAGTCGATGATGCAGAACTTGCAGACCGGGGGGGGGGGGGGGCGGTCTTGCCTCTTCCTGTGTGCCCTCCGAGCGGTCGGTGCTACTGCGTCCACCAGCAGCAGCGGCAGCCAGCGGGCCACTGATAAGGACCTCCGCCTTTCCCGCCGTGTCTGGCTGGGGCCTCCGCTCTCTCTGTGGTGGCAGTGGTGGTGGTGGTGGTGGTGGTGGTGGTGACGGTGGGAGGGTGGCAGACAATCACTCCAGTCCCCCAGCCCCCCCCCCACCACCAGGCCGGCCGGCAGGGGAGCTGATGAAGGAGGCAGATTATGAGGCGGTGTGTGTTGTGACTGGAGCCGCTGAAGGCTACATGTGATGACAGCCAGATAGGGTTGTGTGTGTGTGTGTGTGTGTGTGTGTCTGTGTGTGTGTGTGTGTGTGTGTGTCCATATGTGTGTGTGTGTGTGTGTGCGCGTGCATGCCCATACGTGTGTCCATATGTGTGTGAGCATGTGCGTGTGTGCGTGTGTCAGTGAGTGTGTGAGTGTGTCTGTGTGTGAGTGTGTGAGTGAGTGTGTGTGTGTGAACGTGTGTGCGAGCATGAGCATGTGTGTGTGTGTGAGTGAGTGTGTGTGAGTGAGTGAGTGAGTGTGTGTGTGAGTGTGTGTGAGTGAGTGTGTGTGTGAACGTGTGTGCGAGCATGAGCATGTGTGTGTGTGTGTGTGTCCGTCCACACATTTCTGTGTTTGTTCACATACTGTATGGGTACCCAAGTGTGTGTGTGTGTGTGTGTGTGTGTGTGTGTACGCCCATACGTGTGTCCATAAGTCTGTGTGTGTGTGTGTGTGTGTGCACGTGCATACGTCTGTCTGTGTGTGTGTATGTAGGTCACCAGAGCCAGTGTAAATACTGACTGCCTCATGAGTGCATCAGAGTGAGTGTGTGTGTGTGTGTGGGAGGTGGCGGGAGGGGGTGAGGGGGTGACGGAAGGGGTGAAGGGGTGAGGGAGGGGGTGAGGGAGGGGTTGAGGGGGGGTTAGATGGAGCTACGTGCTGATCAAGCCACCATGGTGCCCTGCCCTGTCTGCCCCATTAGAATCCTCTCTTCCTGTTTACCTCCCTCTCTCTCTCTCTCTCTCTCTCTTTCTGTCTCTCTGTCTCTCTGTCTCTCTCTCTCTCCTCCCTCTGTGTCTCTTGTGGTCTCTCTCTCTCGCCCTCATTATCTTTCTCGTTTTATCTGTCAATCCGCCCCTGTAAAAATTATTAGTAAGCGGCGCTGTCGTATTTTTCCAGGGTGACTTCATATTGATCATAATTATTTTGTATTCATAGCCACACAAATACACATGAAATGGGCTGTGTTGATGTTGGGCTCATATAACTGCGGTCATTAAAACGTACTGTGGGTACAGACCTACGCTCCGTACTCAGAACTATAGATCAGATCTGACCCTCGTTTGTATGTACGTCAGAATGAATTCATCTCTCTGTGCGGCCTCCGTTGGCTGTATCATGTTTTTCAATTCATGTTAGAAAGTCCTTGTTTTCATCAGGGCCGTCGGGGACTGGGGAGGGGGGGGGGGGGGGGGGGGGAGTGGGACTGACTACCCAGGGGCCCAAAGTGGAGTGGAGGGGGGGCCCCCTGTGAAAAACCTGACATTAAAAGTTTGTTTTTATTTGGATTTCTTCTTGTCTTCTAAGTAATTAGTGACACAGCTACAGTATAATTGGTTGATAGACTGAAATTTGTATCAAAAAGAATAAAACAAAATATACTGGAGGGCCCCTGTCACCCTCTTACAAAATAAATACTGAAACAAACAAAAATAAAAAATTACAATTAAAATTCTCTTAAGCATGATACTCCAAGCAAACCTCATTTAACGACATAGTAAAAGTGTCACAGTATTATATGGGTCCATATAAACTAACGGATTTACAAATGTACAGTTTGAAGGCGCCGTGGTGAGACACGATATTCGACGGCGAAAACAATAATAGTCACGACAAATTGTTTTCGCCGTCGAATATCGTATCTTACCACGCCTTCATACTTGTATATTTTAACTGTAAATGTGCAAATCCGTTAGTTTATTTTGTATTTTCTTATTTTTTATCATTATGTTTGTACTGTATCACTGTGTAACCTGGCACAAGAATTTCCTTCGGGATAAATAAAGTTCTATTCTATTCTATTCTATATATAATGATGGTCTAAATTATGTTAAAAAAAATTAAATAACGTGACTTTTTTTCCCGCTCGGCCGTGGTGGGGCCCCCCCGCACACACTGTATGCTGTGTCTTTTCACTGGAGGCCCCAAAAAATCCCTGGCGCCGCCCCTGGCTTCGAGGCGAGATGAATGGACGTCGCGGCCGTGCGGCGGCGCGCTGGCGACACCGTGCGGTGATGATGATGATGATGATGATGATGATGATGGTGATGATGATGATGATGATGATGATGATGATGCGGGCTTTATTTTGAACATGTGAGAACAATACAATAAAAAGAATAGAGCAAAAGAAAAAAAAAGGAGCAGGAAGAAGCATAAGATTATTTAATCCATCACTCAGTTATGTGTATGTGTGCCCGCACACCCATAAACATGCATATTTACAAAAGTACACATTAACAAACAAAATAAATAAGTACTAGAAATAAACAAAAAATAAACAAAAAATTGTTTTAAATTCAATTCCCCCCTCAAATTATAACCTCCATCTCTATTAAAAAAAAACAATTTCTGAATGTTACCAGGAAGTAGATTGTTTATCGCTTTGTACATTATTTGTGCAGTTTGAAATTGAACCGTGTCAGTGAATTTTAACGCATTTGATTTTAATTAAACAATTAAAATTTTAAAATAGTAACTTTGTATGATAACTCCTGTAACCGGAGTTATGAACGATCCTAATGTTTTCGCAGTGTAGTCAGTGGTTGTGTTGTACATTTATGAGCATCGCGGTCCCACGTGGAACTAAAACGCAAAACGCGAAAACGACCTCGTCTGCGTCTGCGTGTTGTGTTGGCGAGCGGCCGCCACACGGGTGCGCTGCTGCCGCGTCGCCATCATGAAGCCGAACGTCATGAAGCCGCGTCTCTCTCTCTCTCTCTCTCTCTCTGCTCCACAGCTGATCGTCGCCATCTTTTACGTCAGCTAACGTGACGGCTGCTGCGGCTGGATTTGTTGTTGTTGTTTGTCGTCGTCCTCACGGTGTCATGACAACGCCGCGTCGCGAAGCTTTACGTTGAGCCGCTCGCGTTCGTCTTCCGGGATCAATGCGTTTAATGCGCGCAAACAAAAAAAACACGTGAAAACGTTTTCGGCTTTCGCTCGTGAATGGCAACGCTGGGACCGGTCAGCGGGCCGTTTAAACCATACAGGTATGACAACACGTGATCATATTCATACAGATATATATATATTGTTGTTGTTGTTGTTGTTGTCTGCCTCCATCACCGCTGACTGATGAGCCATGTGTTGCGTTGTGTTGTTGTTGTGTGTTCGTCGTTCCAGACGTGATGGGCTCTCCTCTCAGCCGTAGGAAGAAGAGAGAGACATAAAGCCAAATAATTGGTTTGTTCCAATTGCCTCTGCTGTCCCATTAGCATGTGTGTGTGTGTGTCGTTGGCAGGGGAGCCTGGTTGCCGTGGGAACCCACAAGGGGTATGTCCAGATCTGGGATGCTGCTGGCGGGCGGAAGCTGATCAGCCTCGAGGGACACTCTGCACGCGTAGGTCAGTCACGGACAGACTTAGTACCAGCTAGCACCAGCAAGTACCAGCTTGTACCAGGAACTACCAGCTAGTACCAGCTAGTACAAGCTAGTACCAGGAACTACCAGCTAGTACTAGCTAGAACAAGCTAGTACCAGCTTGTACCAGGAACTACCAGCTAGTACCAGCTAGCACTAGCTAGTACCAGGTTAACCATCTCATTCACTGACCTCACTGTTTATAGCTCTCATGTTTTTATTGTCTTGTACTTTTTCTTTTTTACACTATTTAGCTGTCATGTTGAATTTGGAACAGACTTAAATTTGTTGAGATGTCACAATGTTTATTTCACTATTTTTACTTTATTCTCCTTTCTGATTCCTAAACGAAACTCTTATTGATTGTACACTTTCGTTGGATACTAAATCCAAACGTTTACCCTCCCGCTCCTCATGTCATGCCGACACGGCACGACAACGCATTATTACCACCGGCCCAAACGGGAACAGCTTTGCTAAACCCCGCCCCCGCCCCCTCCCGCACCCCACCCCCCCCCCCCCTCCACACCCCACACACACACACACCCTCTTTGCATTGTCATCACTTCTCATATGTGTGGCGGCGGTGGACAAGCCATGGATATAGTCTCGCTCTCT
>PIJE02002198.1:31085-48000 GCA_002895965.2 Coryphaenoides rupestris
AAAGGGGGGGGGGGCGGGGCGGCGGCGGACACCAGGAGGAAGAGGGGGGGCGTGGCTTGCTGACAGCAGTGCCCCCCCCCCCCCCCTCACCTGTCCAGGTGCGCTGGCGTGGAACGGCGAGCAGCTGTCGTCGGGCAGCCGGGACCGCGTGATCCTGCAGCGGGACGTGCGGACCCCCGGCAGCGCCGAGCGACGACTGCAGGGCCACCGGCAGGAGGTCTGCGGGCTCAAGTGGTCCCCGGACCATCAGCACCTGGCCTCGGGGGGCAACGACAACAAGGTGGGGGTTAGGGTTAGGGTCTTCCTGTCCCGCGACCCGGGACCCAGGACCCGGGACGTGAGCCCAGGGTTGGATATTAGCGCCCCCCCTAAAAAAGTATAATTGCCCTTGAAATGAAAGGGGGGTCCCTGTAAAGTGTTTTCATTGGCGCCATTTCTTCTGTCTGTCGTGCCACATAGAACGATAATGTACGATAATGTATTAGATTATATGATGTAATTGCCCCTGGAAATTACCCACTATGTCCCCAAAGCTTATTACATGGGGCCAATAAAATCCCCAATTAAAAAAAAGTTAATTTCCTACCCTTCATAAGGTCACAGTGTTCTCTACTTCTCGTTTAACAGATCTGTGATTCCGAAAAGTATTTAAAAAATGTGCGTAGTGGTTGAGGTTTTAGCTTGGAAGGAGGTTCTGAGTTCGAACCCCAAAGTCTGCAGCCGAACCTGCAGGCTTCCAGAGAGCAAGACGCCTTCTAACCCCCTGACTGCTCATTAATGACGTGTGTGTCTGCGTGTGGAAGTCATATTCTCCGTTGACACTGTTCAAACACACTAATAATAAGACGTGGCAGATAAAAAGGTTTATATGTGCATCGGGATGAGATCCAACTTGGGCACACAATGTATGGTTTATGACCCTTAAGGACGTAAATAGTCAACAATATCTCTATATTACGTTTCTTGAACTAGGGGAGGATGTGTGTGGTGTGTGTTGTGTGTGTTGATTTAATGTTCCACTGTTTTAATGTGTTTCGTTTTTGAACATCAAGCCCACTTTCGGAAATAACTGATGTTGACACAGTTAGGCTCACAACGCGCCCTCCTTCCATGCCCACAGTGTTCTGTACCTGTTCCTGTACTTTTAAGTCCAAAAGCTGACCCTGTGGTTCTCCTCCTCCTCCTCCTCGTCCTCCTCCTGCTCGGTGGCTACAGCTGCTGGTGTGGAACAGCTCCAGCCTGGTGCCCATGCAGCAGTACAGCGACCACCTGGCGGCGGTGAAGGCCATCGCCTGGTCGCCTCACCAGCACGGCCTGCTGGCGTCGGGCGGGGGCACGGCCGACCGCTGCCTGCGCTTCTGGAACACGCTGACGGGCCAGGCGCTGCAGAGCACCGACACGGGCTCGCAGGTGTGCAACCTGGCGTGGTCCAAGCACGCCAACGAGCTGGTGAGCGGGCTCATCGTGGTTTATTTCATGCTCATCGAATCGTTTGCTAATGCTTAATGTTGGCGCCGCGGTGTGATCTTGTAAATCATCGGTTTGCCCACAGGTTAGCACACACGGCTACTCCCAGAACCAGATCCTGGTGTGGAAATACCCCTCACTGACCCAGGTGGCCAAGTTAACAGGACACTCCTATAGAGTGCTCTACCTGGTGAGTTTTAAAGGGACACTCCTATAGAGGACTGTACCTGGTTACATTTATAGGGACACTCCTATAGAGTAGTATTGCATCGTCAGTGACCGTCAAGCCTTCTCACCCCCCCCCCCCCCCCCCCCCCCCCGCCTCACCCAGGCCGTGTCACCGGACGGAGAGGCCATCGTCACGGGAGCCGGAGACGAGACGCTACGTTTCTGGAACGTCTTCAGTAAAACCCGCTGCACCAAGGTACAGTACCCGGCGACCAGAGGTGGAAGGAGTACGGAAGTATTCTTCTCAAAAACGACTTTGTATTTTGAGTATTTGTTACCTTTGAGCCGTTGATGTTTAATGCATCATCAATAATATCAATAATGTCGAAACCAAAACCCAAACCTGAGTGTGAAACCCTCACACTAATATGAAACCTTAATATGAAACCCTAACCCTGAAACCAAACCCTAATTCAAAACCCTGAAAACCCTGTTTTTGTCGTTGTGTTTCAGGAGTCTAAGTCGGTGCTGAACCTCTTCACCAGAATACGATAGTGACTCGCTGGGGTCCAGAACTTTCTCAGACAGAACACACAGTCATCCCAATGCACTACCAGAGCCCCCCAGTCCCCACCCTTTGTTACATGGACACCTTGGACACGCACCAGACCTCATGTCGACAGGACTCTTACTTTGAAAGCACCTTGGAGGCTCCACCCCCTTTTCTGAAGAAAGAGTCGTCCTCCTCCTCTCCGCGTCGACGGTCGTCCAGAAAGTCTCCCGTTTTTTGTTTCTTTTTTTATTTGTGTTTTCTTATTTTTGTGTTGCCCACATCCACAGTAAGTTATCATGTCATATGAGACGCGGAATGAAAATGACGTCACGGTGACAACAATGCCTTGAAATCATGAATTGACATCATGTCCTGAAGTCCTGATTTGACCAACATGACACCGTGATGTTTTCAACACACATACACACACACACACACACACTCTCTCCTCCGGGGGTCTCTATGCTTCAGATCATGTGTTGTGATTACGCCAACAGGACCACAGTGAATAAATTCCATGCACAACTGCACATGCGCCACGCCGGCGCAAAGACTGAGCTCTGTTTCCCCGCCTCGCTCATTTAAAGGCACCATGTGTCATCCCTTCTCATTACTGCCCCCTTTGGCCGCCAAGTGAACTGCAGCCAGCGGGAGCTCCGTGGGTTGAGACAGTAACAACCATAAACTCACGTTAGTTCAAATCATAAATAGATTTTTGGTATGACCTGCGGTTCCGCGTCGCTTCCTTCCTTTTTCCCGGCAGAACCGACCCGGTTCAAATAAAATAGAAATCCGCCAATGAACAGGAGAATACACTGTTTAGCATTCAGCAGAGATTTTTTTACCAAATTTTACTTGGGCGCTACCCACATAATCAGCTGTGCTGCTCATCCCACGAATGCATAAGTCTTACAAGTTGGGCATCATTGTAAAGGTAAATAAACAGGCTTTCCAACGATATAAAATACAATGTCAATTAGCATTGTAACAACAGAGAAATAATCGACCAAACACAAATTTCCAAACTTTTTTTCCCCCCAGTTTACGCAGATAAATGTCATATACCACCAACATCAAATCCTAACATCAGTCTTTAATAATACAATACTTGTTCACGTATTTTTCTTTGCGTACTCATAGCAACGCCTCCTGATTTTTGGATTCAGGGTTGAACGCCGGTGCTGCCTTAACACACAACACACTTCTCTTGGGCTTTGTTAAGTCCAGGGTTAAAAATGTGCAGTAGCTCAAGCTCCTCAAAGACGCAAACAAGTTCATTCATAAATAGTTAAAAATGCACAAGTTCTCAAACACTTTAATGTCCAGTGAAGTCTGCCAACAGGCCTTGTTAAAAAAAATTCCTCCTGTTTTTAGTTTTTTAGCGTCCATTCCATCTTCACCAGGAACCTGACCCATATTGTTCTCGGCATTCAAATAGTAATACTACTAATAATAGTAATAATAATAACAATAATAATATATGCATATTTTAGATAGAATACGCTCCTCTATGTCTTTATTCTCAGGATGGTGGTCATCTCGAGTTTCTCTGACAGAAGAAGGGTGATAAGGCAGCTGGGGGTGAGGAGTACACAGAAAAAAACCCCCGGACAAAAATGGGCGACTTGAAGTTAGTCGAATCTGTCTGTGGTTGAGGGTGACGGTCGGGTGAGGTGGAGTTCATCCAGAGAAGGTCTGGGATGGTGTCAGGGGGGGGGGGGGGGGGCCGCTGGGTGGAGGGAGGGTGGGTGGGTGGAAGACCGAGGACGGAGGAGCACCTACTGCTGGGTGGAGTATCCGCCACCCTGCTGCCCGCGGCACAGCAGGGAGAACTCCCTCACCACCTCCTTCACCTGCCGCTTGTTGGTCTGCTCCCTGGAGGACGCGGCCACACGGAGAACAGGGAGAACAACAGGAACAGAGTAACGTGAACCATAACATGAAGGCTTTGACGCATTTTGGGCAAATGGGAAAGATGTTTGCAAGCTATAATACCCCAAAACGTGTATTTCTTAAATATATATTAAACGTAAAAAATACAAGGCTACTACACCTTTTTATAAAATATTTATATTATATTACATGTTTTATTTGTGTATGTTTTTAGATCGCAGTAAGGGACAATCACGGATATCTTTAAGCTGTTCTAAATAACTGACACATGGGGGTTCAATCGTTTGGGGTCTCCTCGCTCCTAGTTTAAGGACTCGAGGTCAAAATTGTATCTCCTGTCGACTGCAGGCAGCATAATGATAGGCGGCAGCAGCAGCGTTGTTCTAAGCCTCCAGCGACCGGGTCAGCGTGTCGCGTACCTGAGCAGCCGCTGGCGGAAGGCGTCCTTGTGCTCGGCGGTGACCAGGGCGAAGGGGAAGGCGGCGTCCCGCAGGGTCTCCTCCAGCCACCGGGCCAGCAGACTCAGACAGTTCCGGTTCATGCTGAACAACACCTCGGAGAAGTGGTCGCCGAGGCTCCGGGAGGCCTCCCCTCCCACCGCCTGACAGACATGCAGCCGAGCCCAAACAAAAATGATGATTGAAAGACTTTAAAAAAAGATTGAATGGCTTCGTCTCGGAGGTATGAAGTTTAAACGCGTAACGTTTAAGTGCACTTAACACTGTGTCATCCTAATCGTATACTTTAATAGGCAGAAGCACTTGTGAACACATTGGGAATCAAACTCGGTACCCTGCAGTAGGGTCTCTCACCTGGAGTTAACTCACCTGTAGTAGGGTCTGGAGTTAACTCACCTGTAGTAGGGTCTGGAGTTAACTCACCTGGAGTTAACTCACATGTAGTAGGGTCTGGAGTTAACTCACCTGGAGTTAACTCACATGTAGTAGGGTCTGGAGTTAACTCACCTGTAGTAGGGTCTGGAGTTAACTCACCTGGAGTTAACTCACATGTAGTAGGGTCTGGAGTTAACTCACCTGTAGTAGGGTCTGGAGTTAACTCACCTGGAGTTAACTCACATGTAGTAGGGTCTGGAGTTAACTCACCTGGAGTTAACTCACATGTAGTAGGGTCTGGAGTTAACTCACCTGGAGTAGGGTCTGGAGTTAACTCACCTGGAGTAGGGTCTGGAGTTAACTCACCTGTAGTAGGGTTGGAGTTAACTCCACCTGGAGTAGAGACTGGAGTTAACTCACCTGGGTAGGGTTGGAGTTAACTCACATGTTAGAGTAGGGTTTGGAGTTAACTCACCTGTAGCTAGGGTCTGGAGTTAACTCACCTGTCGTCAGGGTCTTGGAGTTAACTGCACCTGTAGTAGGGTCTGGAGTTAACTCACATTGGTAGGTTCTGGAGTAACTCACCTGCAAGTAGGGTCTGAGTTAACTCACCTGGAGTAGGGTCTGGAGTTAACTCACCTGGAGTTAACTCACCTGGAGTAGGGTCTGGTGTTAACTCACCTGGAGTAGGGTCTCGACCAGCAGTTTGCCCTCCCTCAGGAACACAGCACCCACGGGTGGCACGTCTTTGAACCGTGGCAACAACTCCGTCTGACGGACACATAAACAATATGAATCACACAGCCTATGGTGTCACATACAGACACACTGTACATACAGCATTCTATTGGTGGTTCACACACAATGTCTTTTCAGTACATTCTCATACTTTGAAATACACTCGTCAACACACTCTTACAAAGAACAAAGTCGCCGATCGAACCGTGCTTGCTTCTGGGAACTTAAGAGACATCACTCCTGAACAAGAGACAATACAACCTTTGTTAGGATGAAGATAATGGCAAAAGTCAGCGTAGATTCAGTCGCAATTGTCAGGTGACAACGTTTTATGAAAGGAAGTCTTCATACAAATCTTCTTCAGAGTTTGCACAGCTCCAGCAATGATATTGTATATTATTGAGATGTGTAACACGAGTCAAGTGACAGGCGGGCCGGATGTGGGGAAACGCTCACCGCAGTAAAACAGCGAGCTAACGTCCAGACGTTCGGACAGGTACAAATCAGGCTTCCTTTTAAAAATCTGAAAAAGGAAGAAGAAGGAAGAAATCATGTTTTTTTTTTCGTTAACGGTTGTGTGTGTACAACAGTTAGACTCGTTATCTGCTGAGAGGAACATTAAACAAAGTTAAAATTGTCGACGTGTGGACACACCTGAGCGTGAAGCTGCATGAAGGAGTCCACGATATCAGGGTGGTCTCTCGGGCCTGAAGCGGGAAATGATCCGCCGTTAATTATCCGTTAACGTAGAATCGAACAGAACAGAATGGAATTACAGCCGGCCGTCGTTGTCCGTCTCTGTGACGGTATCGTTGCGGGAAACTCTTCTTCTTTTCTTTTCTTTTTCTTACCTTGTTGGAAGATGGCGAGTGTCGCGGATGTCACCGCCTCGACCAGGCCCTGGACGGGACCGAAAATCTCCCTTTCCCCCGCAAATATGTGAACCATCTAGAATAAAACGCAGGAGATTGCAGGAGGATGCAATGTGTTGGAGTGCAAGTACAGAGCTGCAGTACCAGCAATAACTAAAGCGCATAGATCAAAACTGCTGGTGTCAAAGTAGACTCAGTCTTTGTTGACTTGCTAACGACAAGGTTCCTCACAGCTTTATTGCCTCAGCTTTTACAAGGAATGTGCTTTTGTGCAATTGGTGCCTAACATTGTAGTAGTAGTAGTAGTAGTTGTTGACCTACCTGGCGCGTGAGGTCCAGAGCCGAGGATTGTGGGTAAGTGCAGTAAATCTGTCCCAGCATGGCGCTGAGCTGAGGCACCATGGGGCCGAAAGCGTGCAGCAACGTCCGGACCGACTTCTCGAACACCCCGCACACGGCCTGCGGGGAGGTTCACTGTTCGTTGAGTCATTCTGCTGCGGACGCTCACGGCCAAAGCCTAAACTTTACTTCACTTAAAGTGGCAATCTCTAAGATTTCCGTTCAGTGCTCTTTGGCGACACCTGTGGTGAAAAGCGGCAATTGCATCCAAACGGTGTCGCATAGGATACTCAGTTTACTCCGGCAGAGACCGAGAAACAGTGCGTCACTTCCGCTCACTTATGCTCTCTGGGACCGATCACTGCTGGGTGACGGAAAATTATAAATCTTTAAAAAAAAATACCGCAAATGCAAGCGTCTGGCTGAAGGACGCCACGTACCTCCACCACGTCCGAGTCGTTGAGCCACTTGCTGATGACGGTCTGGATGAGAGCGAACACCTGCTGTAACACCACCACCACCTGGAACCCAAGGACACGAGAACACACACACACTCAATACACACACACACTCAATACACACACGCACTCAATACACACACACGCACTCAATACACACACACCACTCAATACACACACTCAATACACACACTCAATACACACACACACTCAACACACACACACGCACTCAATACACACACACACTCAATACACACACACACACACACTCAATCAATCACCGAATAACCAGAATCTAGCCACTATACTTATTGTATTGTTGTGTATTTATACAGTTTGTTCTCCCGCTGTCAGTACAATATTAGTAACTAAAATCAATACTATCTATTTAGCAGTTATGTACATATTTATTTTATTCATAACATACATATTCATATATTCACAATGGTTGTTTATACATTTCTGCAAGACTCTCCAGATTCATATCCCACCAGTAGAACCTGAGGTTAAATTATAGGTGAGGTTAGGTCGGGTTGGTTAAGGTGAGGTAGGTTTAAGTTTAAGATTAAGAGGTGAGTGCAGGTGAGTTAGTCGTGTGCTCACCGGGTTGGGGGGGGCGCGGGGGGGCGGGGGGCGGGCCGGGCCGGCCGTCTCCAGGCTCTCTGCGTGTCGGTTGACGTCCAGCGTGGTGAAGAGACTCGACAACAACCCCAGGATGTGGACGATCGACAGCTTGACGTCTGGACTGGGCTGGAGAGAGAGAGAGAGAGAGAGAGAGAGAAGGGGGAGAGAGAGTGCGAGGGAGAGAGAGAGGGAGAGAAAGGGAGAGTGTGAGGGGGAGAGAGAGAGAGAGAGAGAGAGAGAAAGGGAGAGTGTGAGGGGGAGAGAGAGAGAGAGAGAGAGAGAGACTGTATGTACAAGTACCTGTGCTGGGCCAGGGTGTCCAGCCTCTGGATGTGGGGGGCTGAGGACGCTCTGGCAGGCTGCCGGACTTTGCTGCCCGGGAGGGGAGCACAGGCAGGAAGCCCATCGGCCTGCATCAACCACATGCACTGGCTGCTCTGCACACACACACACACACACACACACAGACCACACACACACCACACACACACACACACACACATTCACACAGAGAGAGAGAGAGAGAGAGAGAGAGAGAGAGAGAGAGAGAGAGAGAGAGAGAGACAGATACACAGTTTGTAATCATTCCAATGTCTCTGAATCATCATGTCCTGTAGAACCGCGTTGTGTGTGTGGAGGTCTGTACACCCACCTTGTGAACGTCCTTCACCAGAACATCCTGCGCAGAAGAGAGGAAGAGGAAATCAGAGTGAGAAATGATGTCATCGATGACTCCGGAAACATAAACATCCTCATCCCCATCATGACTCTCTCGCTTGCACACTTTCTTCCTCCTCTCTGTTTCTGTCTTCCTCAATGTGTGTGTGTGTGTGTGTGTGTGTGTGTGTGTGTGTGTGTGTGTGTGTTTGCCTAAGTTGAAAGGTTTATCATTTATTTCGTACTTTCTTTTGCACAGAAAGAGAAAAAAACTGAAATAAAAACAGGAGAAAAGTCCATACACACGGGTCCATACACTGAGGCTCTGAGGCTGAGTCTGGGGAACTGGGGGGTGGGAGGGGCTTCTGTGACTCCACCCACCTGTGACACGTGGATGATGTCGTGGGCGTAGGGCGCCAGGTCGTGCTGACACTCGCGGCAGATCCTCTTCAGCGTGGACACGCTGGACACCGACAGCTCTGGCTTGGCCAGGCCCTGGAGCACCATGGGTAGGATGGTGGCCAGCATCACTGGGTGGTCGGCCAGCCACTCAGCCAGGGAGCCTGGGGGGGGGGGGGGGGGGGTTGGGTTTGGGTGGGTTTAGGTTAGGTTAGTTTAGGGTAGGTTAGGTTGGGGTAGGTTAGGTTGGGTTAGGTTAGTTTCGGTCAGGTTAGGTCAGGCTAGGTCGGGTTAGTTTAGGTCAGGCTAGGTCGGGTTAGGTTACGTTAGGCTAGGTTAGGTTATCTTAGGCTATCTTGGGTTAGGTTAGGTTAGGCTAGTTTAGTTTTACTTTAGGCAAGGTTTAGGTTAGGTTAGGGTAGGTTAAGTTGAGTTAGGCCTAGGGTGGGTTAGGATTAGGTTCGGGTAAGTTTCAGTCAGGTTAGGTTAGGCTAGTTGGGTTACAAGTTAGGTTAGGGTTACGTTAGTTTCGGTCAGGTTAGGTTAGGGTACGTTTCGGTCACGGTTAGTTAGGTTAGGGGCTAGTATGGAGTTTAAGATTAGGTTAGGTTCGGAGTAAGTTTCAGTCAGGTTAGGTTAGGGCTAGTTTGGGGTTAAGTTAGGTTAGGTTAGGCTGGGTTAGGTTAGTTTCGGTCAGGTTAGGATTAGGCCAAGGTTTGGAGATTAGGTTTAGGTTAGATTTATGGGTAGGTTAGTTAGACTAGTATTGTGGGTTTAGGTAAGGATGGGTTAGGTCAGGCTAGGTTAGGTTAGGTTAGGCTAGTTTAGAATACGTTTGGTTAGTTTAGGTTCAATTCTCAATACGTGTTTCATTGTATAAACTGCCAAATGAGAACTCTCAAAAAAATGAATGATGTGGAGATGAACTCGCCAACTGAGATTCTAACCGGACAAAGGAAAACGACAATTAAATCACAATTTCCCCATCTGGCTTAGAAACAAGTGATTGACCTTTTTGCGTGCGCCTGTGAAGCGACTAGCGTGTCGTAGGAACTACACGCCAGTCGCTTCACACGCAAGCGTCATGGCCGCCGCTGGTGTGCAGCTCGCCGTGCGCGTCGACGTGAAGACGGACCTGCGTGTCGCGGAGAGTCGCTGTGAGGCGTCGATGTGAGTCACTGAAGGCCGCTGAGCGCTGGCATGCACAGAGCAAGCTAAACTTAGCTCGGAAAATGTGCTAAATCCAGCGAGGTTCATCAGCGTGAGAGAGTGTCAAAAAGCGGACAAAGCGACAGGAAATTGTGGTTATTAAAACAGAGTGAAATAGACAGAGACAGAGAGAGAGAGAGAGAGAGAGAGAGAGAGAGAGAGAGAGAGAGAGAGAGAGAGAGAGAGAGAGGAAAAGAGAATTGCTTTCTCATAATGAGAGAGAAGTGAGAGACATGAGGTGAGAGAGAATGACTCATCAGAACAGGGCAGTAACACAGGGCAGGCACAGTTCAATTCGGCAGCCATAAATATGAGTGAGGTGGTGATGAGGTCTGTATCTGGCTAAAGGTCACGCGATGTGAGGTATGGCGATGAGGCGTGGCGTCGTCGGCGGCGTACCGATGGTGTACATGACGGTGTCGGCCAGCATGACGTTGCTGATGCTGATCCGCGGGATGAGGCCGATGAGGCCCGGAATGACATCGGAGTAGTTGACGTCGATGGTCTCGGCGATGGACTGGAAGCCAAACAGCAGCGCCTCGATGTCCTGGAGGCCGCCATTGCAAATTTTGAATTTTTGGGAAAAATGTACCAAAAAATATATATAATTATACAATAATTCAAAATACAAAAAAGTTCATTCAAACGTACATTTTTTGTATAATAAAGAAACAGATATTTTGGAATCTTAAACGTATTATTTGAATGTTATTTAAACATTTAAAATGTGAAAATCTATGGTTTATTTAAATTATCATGAACAAATATGCATATGGTACGTAGGCTAACCATCTCACAGACTTCCAGAGAACTCGCTCAGATTTATCATGAATTAACTGTCCAGTTGACATTGTGTAGAAGCACTGGGACGTGCGTTGAGAATCCATCACCTGCCAGACCGCAGCCTGCTCTGGACTCAGCACCAGCCTGGCCAGTCTGTCGTACAGGTTGCTCAGTAGCTCCGCCCCCAGCATCTCATACACGTACATCAGCGTGTCTGAGATATCCACTCTGCAACACACAGCGCCGCAGCGACGCAGCACAAACACACACCTTTACGTCGAGCAGAAAGGTTCTGGGTTCAATCCCCAATGTCCGTGATCTACCGGCATCCTTGAGCAAGATGCCCTCACAACCTAAAGGAGACATACTGTATGTACACACCACCCGGTGTGAGCCATCCCAAGCGGTTTCACGTCCCGTTTTTGACATCACAAGTGGGAGTGTCCACCCAGAGGTATGCTGGATAGATCAGCCTACCAGCCTACCCAGTGGACTGTAGCAACTGGTAGGCTGATCTATCCATCATACATCTGGGTGGACACTCCCACTTGCTACCCCGACACCAGGCGGCATGACAGGAGTCCTTTAATGCTCCCAAAATGACGCTAGAAAGTAAGTGTTGACATCCCCTCCCTCCGCGGGCTCCTCCCCCTGGCGTCCGGCGCCCCCCCTTACCTGTAGATCCTGAACTGCTCCTTGTCGTCGGCGGACCAGGAGGCGTACTCCTCCTCCGAGGCGTAGTGAGACTTGAGGAGCAGCACCTCCACCAGCTGGAAGTACACCTCCCTGTACACCTGCAGGTACACCGCCTGGCGTTCCTCCTCCAGGGACAGGATGTCGTCCTGGGCATCACCGGGAGGTCACGATGATGTCACGATGATGTCACGGTGATGTCACGGTGAATGTCACATTACAAACGTATGACATCACAATCAAATTATGACGTATGACATCACAATGACATCACAATGACGTCATATGACATCACATAACGATGTATGACATCACAATGATATCACGATGACGTCACGATGACATCACATAACGTCATATGACATCACTAGTCTAGGTGACTAGGTGACTAGTACAACTACTACACAGACCTGCAGGGTGTACCAGAAGGTGAGGGTGAGGGAGCTGGTGGTCTCGTTGACGGGGTAGTGACCCGGGATGCCCGTGCAGAACAGGATCATGTTGACCAGGGCCAGGTACTCCCGGCACTGGTCCACCTGGTCCAGCAGCACCCTGGAACCAGCACCCGGTCAATAGGGTCATCTTGTGTGTGTGTGTGTGTGTGTGTGTGTGTGTGTGTGTGTGTGTGTGTGTGTGTTTGTCTGTCGGTAAGTGTGTGTGTGTGTGTGTGTGGTGTGTGTGTTGTGTTGTGGTGGTGTGTTTGTTGTTTGTCTGTAAGTGTGTGTGTGTGGTGTGTGTGTGTGTGTGTGTGTGTTTTGTCTGTCGGTAAGTAGGTGTGTGTGTGTGAGTGCAGCTACTCCATTGTTGATTGCATATTTTTGGTCAGTCTGGATAAAATCTGTTTGTGAATATCTGTGTGTGTGTGTGTTTATCTGTGTGTGTGTGTGTGTGTGTGTGTGTGTGCACACATGTGTGTGCACATGTGTGTGTATTTGTGTGTATCTGTGTGTGTGTGTGTGTGTGTGTTTATCTGTGTGTGGTGTGTGTGTGTGTGCGTGTGTCTGTCTGCGTGTCTGTGTGTGTGTGTGTGTGTGTGTGTGTTTGTGTGTGTGTGTGTGTGTGGTGTGTGTGTGTGTGTGTGCGTGTGTGTGTGTGTGCTCTACCTGGAGTGTGTCTCCCCCAGGGCGACGGCGATGCGACAGATCCCGTGGGACGTCTCCATGTCTCCGGACCGGCGCCGCCACCTGCCAGACGTCCCTGAGACCCAGAACCATCGGGATATCCAGTACGCACCAGGGCCTGCCGTGCAGCTGGAACCACACAAAACACACACACACAGGACATACATCAGGCAACGCACACACACAGAGATACACACACACATACACACACACACAGACACACGCGTGCACAAACACACACACACACACACACAGATATACACACACATACACACACGCATGCACGCACACACAGATAAAGGGTTACATGTGTTTTCTCTATGTGCATGTACGCATACACACACATGAACAAGTACTCACAACAGACATGGACCATTGTGCACACACACAGAAAGACACGCACACACACAGACACACACACACACACACACACATACACCGACAGACACACACACACACACACACATAGACATGGACTGTTGCACACACACAGGAAGACACACACACACACACACACACACACCGACACACTCCCAGGTCATGATGTGTATGTGGTGTGTGTGTGTGTGTGTGTGTGTGTGTGTGTGTGTGGGGGGCCCCGTGGCTCCACCCACCCCCCACCCCCCCACCTCACCGCTGGCAGTCGGGCTGCGAGAGCACGCTGACGATGGTCTCCACCGCCGTGTCGAACAGCGCCGGCTCGCCCAGCGTCGCGAAGCAGTCCCGCAGCAGCCCGCCCGTCTCCCCGCCCAGCGTCTCCACCACGCCGCCCAGCGCCGGCGCCGTCCAGGCGGCCAGGCACCGCAGCGCCCGCTCCTGCGCCGGCGCGGCCCCCGAGTCCCCGCTCTGGAGCAGCTGCCGCAGCAGGGGGCACACGGACGCCCACTGCCCGGCCAGGGCCTGCCTCAGCTGGGCGCGGCGGGCCTGCGGCAGCCGGCTGCTCTGGAACTCCTCCGGCAGCACGGTGAGCAGCTCCAGGAGCGCCAGGCAGCGTGCGTGGGGGGGGGACGGCGGCGGCGGCGGCGGCGGCGGCGGAGGAGGGTCCCGGATCTCCGCGGCCGCCTCCACTCCCTCGGCGGGGTCCTTCTCCGGCTCGAAGGCCCTCACCAGGTCGGCCACGGGCTGGGGCCAGGCCTCGGGGACGAGGTTGAGGGCCAGCGAGGCCAGCGCCACGCACAGCCGGGTCAGCACCATCTTGGGCCCCGAGGAGTAGAGCAGCACCTGGGAGAGCAGCTGGGTGCGCAGCGTCTCCTGCTGGTCGGCACCGAGGTCGGCCCAGTGGTGAGAGATCTTGGTGTGGAGGGTGCTGGCGCCGAAGAACTGGATCTCTGGGAGCTGTTGTGTGAACCGAGCAGAGGTCACAGGTCAGATGATGATGATGATGGTGGTCAGCTCATGGTAATATAACTAGTATGTTGCTCACTACACAATATTTACTGAGCAGAGACTATGGTGCCTTGCTCAGGGATGCCTAGAGGTAGACTGCAGAGATTGGGGATCGAACCCAGGATTTTTAGGGGACTTTAACTACGGTCGACAATGAACAAAGATCAAGCAACACGAAAGTTCCTTGTCGTTGGTATATGTGGAGAGAGTGTGTGTGTGTGTGTGTGTGTGTGTGTGTGTGTGTGGTTGGTGGCTGGTTTAAGCAGCCTCACCTAGCCAGCCATCACGACACACACACTAGGTGTTTGTAGATGCTAGTTCTCTCTCTCTCTCTCTCTCTCTCTCTCTCTCTCTCTCTCTGTGTGTGTGCAGCCTCACCCAACCCCACCAGACTCTAATTTGGGGGCAAGAGTGAGGGGAGGCTGCTTAAACCAGCCACCAACCACACACACACACACTCCACAGTTTCCACAGTTTGTTGTTATGTTGTTGTTGTTGGGTTGTGTTTCTGCTGAGGCAAGACAAGCATCAGCAGCATTAGGGGAGGGAGGGAGAGGAGGACGCCGGGGGGGGGGGGGGGGGGGACCAGACCAGACCTTGTCGGGGCTCAGCAGGGCCCAGCAGAAGTGCCAGGCCTGTGGGGAGGCCTGGGCCCCCGTCAGCCACCGCTGGGCCAGGCTCTTCTGCTCCATGTCGGGGTCGTAGTACAGCTGCTGGAGAGCCTGCGGCGCCACGGAGCCACACAAATGGTCAATGGATTGCATTTACAGTACATACGCACTTTACAGTATCGCCTCACAATCAGCCGTTCATACGCCGACGGCAAGGTAACAACCAACACCTCGACACTTAGCCAGGAGGAGCCCGGGGATCGAACCAGCAACCTTGCCAGACAACCACTCTTACCTCCTGAGCTACTGCTGCCCACTACACACAACACATGAGTTATAAACCGTATATATACAATATGTGTATATATATATATGGATATATATATGGATTAAATGTCATAATTTAATGTAATTAATCAGTGATTATCTTACGAATTAATGAGCAGGTATAAGGGGCTAGGAATCTTGCTCAAGGGTGCGTACAGGTAGACAAAGACGGTGGAGTGCGGACACCGGGATTCGAACCCAGAACCTTCGACCCTGTCTGGGAGTCGCGCGTTTGGCCTGCAGTTGTTCTTTATAACAACTTATCCAGACAGTATTGGGAGGAGGAGGGGGGGTGGGGGTGTTGTTATTATTAGCACAGCGTATGCTTATAGTGGACCAGATATCACGTTACATGCTAGCTGGCCTGGATGTCTCGAACTTTAAAGTCACATTTTAGCACAAACTGTCCTCCCTTCTTGACTTGCTTGCTTTGTTTCATGTGAATCCTGCATTTTTCTTGTGCCAAATATACTTTTAACAATATTTATGAGGTGCTGAGCAGGGAGTACAATGAATTCAATAAGCGCATCACATTTACCGCCCTAAACAACAAAATAAAAGCATGAAAAATAATGAAACCCAGGGTAAGTTTTCTCACTTACTGACTCCACATTCTCCACAGTGAAGGCCAACTCCTCCGGGACGTCTCCGGTGTTGCCCGAAGCCAACGGCTCCATCTGGACAGAGTCAATGGGCTCCCGCCAGTGGGCTGTCCCCCCTTTTTTCCTCAATTTACTTTTTGTATTATTATTTTTTTTGTATTTTGTATTTTTTTTTATATATTTAGTTTTTTCATTTCATTTTTGTATTTAGTTTTTGTATTTTTTTATTATTATAAAATTTTTTTTGTAACCCAGTTTTTTTAAGTTGACTTAAACCAGTACTTACCAATGTATATATTTAGTTCTTTATAAGTATTTAGAAAAGTCAGTATTTATACATTTATTGCAATATTTGCGAAAGCTTGGTTTTACATATTTCTTTGTATAGAATATCTGCAACTGTACATTGTAAATCGACATTGTAAATTAGATTTGTTTTGTTTTTGTTTTTATTTACACTCGCTTTGGCATCTAAATGTAGTTTCCGCCCATGCCAATAAAAGCTCTTTAAATTGAATTGAATTGAATTGAATTGTGTGTGCCCCCTCAGAGGGCGCTTGCTGTGTGTGTGTGCTGTGTGTGTGTGTCGTCTGTGTTGTGTGTGTGTTGTGTGTGTGTGTCTGTGTGTGGTGTTGTGTGTGCGGCGTGTGTGTGTGTGTGTGTTGATGTTATGCTGTGTTGCGTGTTGCATGCCTGTAGGCTGTATGTTGGTGCTGCATGTGTTGTGTGCGTGTGTCGCTGTGTGCGTGCGCTGTGTTGTGTGTGTGTGCAATTCCATCAGCTGTCAGAGCGTCACACTCGCAGCTGTCAGTGGGGTCGAGGCTGCGATTGTGTAGAAAGCGGCCAGACTGGAGTAGAGTGGCGGACCAACGCGTCTAACCTTGCTTTCTTCTGTTTTTAATTCAAGGGGAGACTGAACAGTGCAGAATATCATCGTGACAGGCAGTCAGAGTTGGCACCCTCGTCAAGAGTCAGTGTCTTTTATGGCTGGGCTTGGTGCGACTCGTCCGTCTCCACATAACTTTGATCACTAAACATCAAACTTTATTTCTTCTTCTTCTTCTTCTTCTTCTCCTTCTTCTTCTCTCTTTCTTTCAACTCAGGAAAGGACAGACAAGGTGAGAGACTCCTAGATCTTTACTCCTTGCTGTTCCAACATAACTGGACTGTTTGGCCCCGTGA
>PIJE02002198.1:48025-67994 GCA_002895965.2 Coryphaenoides rupestris
ATTTATTATTCGCTGTGTATATCCTAAGATGTGTCATTTTATTTATTTGTTTGTTTGTTTGTTTGTTTGTTTGCGCAACACCCCACCTCTGAGGGTGTGTAAAGTAAAGTGCGTTATAATTAAACAACAACATCATGATAATCACAAGACAGAGGCTTGTTGCGTCACTTTTACATATCCGACTAAAATAAGAGAACAAATGCTAATGTTTTCTTATTTTATTTTTATTTCAACCTGCAACCCTAATTTCAACACAGTGACAACACAGCACAGCAGAGTTGCTCAACGTGTGTGTGAGAGTGTGTGTGTGTGTGTGTGTGTGTGTGTGAGAGAGAGAGAGAGTGTGTGTGTGTGTTGTAATGAAGGTAGGTGGGGTGGTGTAGGCCAGGTGGGGTGGTGTAGGCCAAGTGGGGTGGTGTAGGCCAGGTGGGGTGGTGTAGGCCAGGTGGGGTGGTGTAGGCCAGGTGGGGTGGTGTAGGCCAGGTGGGGTGGTGTAGGCCAGGTGGGGTGGTGTAGGCCAGGTGGGGTGGTGTAGGCCAGGTGGGGTGGTGTAGGCCAGGTGGGGTGGTGTAGGCCAGGTGGGGGGTGGTGTAGGCCAGGGTGGGTGGTGTGCGAGGCCAGCTGGGGTGGTTTAGGCCAGGGGGTTTTTGGGGGTGGGGTAAGGCCAGATGGGGTGGTGTAAAGACCATGTGCTCTCTCCTAGTTATACCGTTGGAAGTGACACAAACGAAACCTAACTGGGCAAGCGCTGTACAACAAGAGGTGCGCCCCTAGTGGCGATATTCAGTGTCTTCGACCGTTACATATCCCTCCTGGTGAAAATAAAGTCTGTCCTCAGCCGTACACAGCAGGAGAAGAAACCCACCTACTCTTTAACATGTTGCTATACATAGACATAATGTAGAGTAAGCTTCAACACACAGGGGGTATACAATATGCCCAGCACACTGACATACATATCAGAAGACATTAAATAAAGACAAAATTCATGAAACAAAAGTCATGAAACAAAAAGAAAGAAAGAAAAAAATGAATGAAATGAAAACTTCCACAACCGTTGCAAACGAACGTTGGTGAAAGGAGATTAACCCGACCTTGAACCGTCTACTTCAGGTCAAGCCTGGTGGTATGATAAGAGTTAGTCCACCCAGTATCTGATCAGCCAGACGTGACTCTGGGGCCGTGTCTTGGCCTGAGGTCATACCGTTCCCGTATGACCTGGATTTGGGTCACAGTCACTCGGCGTGTCATTGTCATTGTCATTGTCATTGTCCGCCCCAGAGAAGTGAGCGTGTCCATGGGTCTGGGCAGTGGATACGTCAATGTCCAAAGTCTCAGGGTCACGTTGTTCTACCGTAACAGGGGCCTGTGAACAGGGGTGCTAGCTTAGCGGTGAAGCTGGACTCTGCATCAGACCTAGGATGGGACTTAATTCTAACAAGGTCACCCTCCCCATAGGTAGTTTGACGACGTCTCAGGTCATAGTAATGCTTTTGTTTGACATGACTGTGGTCAAGGGCTGCCCTGGCGTGATCATGGGCTTCCTGTATGGAGGCCCTAAGAGTCTCCGGGTACGGCACCCCGGGCTCATCCACGCCTTCACAGGACGGTTGTGTTACGAGGTCAAGCGTGGGAGTCTCCAGCTCACGGCCGTACAGCATCATGGAGGGGCTGAGACCTGTGCTCTCGTGGGAGGCAGTACGCAATGCAAAGCAGATCTGGGGAAGATATTTATCCCAAGCTGTGTGCTTGTCCCCAACATAGGCACGTATGGCGGTTTTGATTGTCCGATTTACACGTTCCGTTGCATTGGTTTGAGGGTGGCATGCAGTTGTGAGCCTGTGTACTGACCCCAGGGAAGTTACGACATGCTCAAACAATTCGCTTACAAAGGGTGAACCCCTGTCTGAGATGAGGTAGGTCGGTGCACCGTGTCTGGCAAACACCTCACTGACAAACTTCCCAGCTGCCACCTGTGCAGTCGCTTCCCTGACAGCACACACCTCGATCCAGTAAGTAGGAGTTTCCAGTTGCTGCGCGGGGGCAGTGGTCCAACGTAATCCACTCCTGTGTACTCCCAAGGTTTCTGCGGTGATGTAGGCACCATGAAGCCAGCTGGTTTCCTTTGGCATGGCTTCGTGAGCTGACAGATTGAACAGGAAGTGACATATCGCTTGACATCCACTGCCATTTTGGGCCAAAAGAACCGGAATCGGAGCCTTGCTAATGTCTTTGAAACACCGAGATGACTTGCAGTGGGATGGTCATGATAATAGTTGAGCAAGGTGCCCCGGAGTGACGTGGGGGCATAGAGCTTGAGTTCCCTCAAGGGATGCAAGCCACATCTGGTTCTCGGGTCCTTGTAGTACAGTAGCCCATCGTGAACGACATACTGCGGGAGGTTGTTTTCCTCAGTGTCCTCTTGCAAGTCCCTCTCAAGATCTCTGAGGTGCAGGCCTGTGACTGAGTCGTCCCAGCTGCAGTTGTCTCACATGCGAACGATCTGCCAACAGCACTGGCGGCAGAGTGCGGAGATCCAAACTACCAAGGACAACGTACTCTGGAAGGAGATCCGTGGGAGCGTCGCCGGACAGGGATAGGGGGTTTCGGGATAGGGCATCCGGCACCTTGTTGTGCTCGCCAGGCTTGTGCAATATGGTGAAGTCGAAATCTTGAAGTCTGAGAGACCAACGGGCTAGCCGGCCAGAGGGGTTAGGGCGGGACATCAGCCATCTGAGGCTACTGTGGTCAGTGAAGATGGTCACGTGCAGGCCCTCAACATAAGGTCTGAAATGTTCAAGAGCCCAGATCACTGCTAAACACTCCTTCTCAGGGGTTGAGTATGGCTGTTCAGCCACAACAACTTCCCGATCTTCCTTATCTTTCTGCATCAAGGCTGCCTCCCAGGCCAAGGTGGCAGGCATCCAGCGTGAATTGAAAAAGGGGCTGTGCGAAACCAGGAAATCTCAAGACAGGTGCAGATGTGACATGCTTCTTCAACACCTCCACGGCTTCTTGACATTTGTCATCCCACCGAAAAGCTACATCCTTCCTGGTGAGTGCGTGGAGTGGCTCAGCGTGGCGGGCATAATTTTGGACGAAACGGCGATAATATCCCGTTAGGCCGAGGAATTGTCTGACTTGTTTCGCGGTGGATGGGGTTTTTAAACTCCACCACCGCTTTCACTTTGTCCGGATCAGGATTCACACCTGTGGGCGTGATGCGGGTAGCCGAGGAACGTCAGCTCACTCAGACAGAACTGACATTTCTTGAGCTTCAGAGACAGGCCAGCGGGACTTCCTCCAGATCAACCAGATGTTGTTCAAAGGTGGGGGACGCAACCACAACGTCGTCCAGATACACTGCATTGTTCATGAGCTCTTGAAATGTTGCAGGCGCGTTGCAGAGCCCAAAAGGGAATACACGGAACTGAAAGAGGCCCCCCCTGATCAAGCTGCTCCCAGCGTCTTAGCACGTTGCGCTGCAGGTCCAGGGAGTCTTGCAGACACCCCCCCCCCCCCCGCAGTCTTTCAACCTCCCCCTTAAGATCCTGTACCTGTAGTTCAAGGTCTGAAGACGTACGTTGAGGAACGGTGCGTCTCAGGTAAGGTTCCGTGTCTATGTCAGAGTCAGAGTCAAACTTCATCAGCCTGCAAGTCTGGGTGGGATGCCATTTTGTAAGTTAAGTTAACTACAAATACAACACACAATTTTGATCAGATCAGAAATACTCCCATCCGGACCGTATTCCTGGTTAGGGTGTGGAGCGAGGTCCAGGGAATGATGTCACTTGTAACCTAAGGTAAGGTGGGGTGGTGTAGGCCAGGCGGGTGCTCCGGACAGCAACTCAGTTGTGACCATTTATTAAGAACGGGTCCAACGGTACAGGTCTCCAACACACAAGGACGGAATAATATAAATACATGCAATAATATAAAGATAAGGCACCTGGACGGTCCGTACACCTCACTCCCCGTCGCCACTGTAGAGAGGAAGTGACACAAACGAAACCTAACTAACTGTGTGTGTGTGTGTGTGTGTGTGTGCGTGTGTGTGCGTGTGTGTGTGTGTGTGCGTGCGTGTGTGTGTGTGTGTGTGTGCGTGCGTGTGTGACGTCACTCTCTCGCAGGAGGAGAACCTGGTAGCGTTGCTCTGACGCCGACTCTTCCTCCCGCGGCCGCCACATCCTCCTCCTCGCCGACGTCATCCTGGTCGGCCGGTCTGAGCGAGACGCCGGTGGTCACCTCCTCCTCCTCCTCCTCCTCCTTCTCCTCCTCTTCCTCCTCCTCCTCACTCCAGACGACCCTCAGAGATGGCGCCAACGGTACGAAGGCAACGCGGACGGTGGCGTCACAACCGCCCGCCACCACGGCCCCTGTTTCAGGTGAACTAACGCACCTGTGGTGTCACCTGACGCCCCCACGGTCCAATCAGATGTGGCCGATGACGCTCGCAAACAGTAATAATATATAACGATGCCAAGAGCCATATCAGACAAAGTTAAATAGAGACGTGACATGATATGACATTATTATAGTCGTGTTATTATTAGTAAAACTACATTATTATTAAGACATTTACATTTAGTGCATTTATCAGACGCTTTTATCCAAAGCGACTTACAAAGAGTACATTTGTTGAAGGAGAGACAGCAATACATCACTGTGGTACATAAAGATAAGAATAGAGCAGGTTTGAATCATTCATAGTTGCAAGGTTATGGAATACATATTATATTGAAGACAAAGAGAAGGTATCCACATCAAAATACCAAAGAGAAGCAAGAGATGCACGTCAGATGGTTACAGATCCTCTTACAAAGAAATCTTAACGCCGACATGCTATTTAGAATGAATGAATAGATTGGATCAGTCGTGTGTGTGTGTGTCGTCAGGATGTGGCCATGTGCAGGTGTGTGTGTGTGTGTGTGTGTGTGTGTGTGTGTGTTTGTGTGTGTTTGCCAGTGTGTGTGTGTGTGTGCCAGTGTATGTGTGTGTGTGTGTGTGTGTTTGCCAGTGTGTGTGTGTGTGTGTTTGCCAGTGTGTGTGCATCCGTGTGTGCATCCGTGTGTGTGTGTGTGTGCGTGTGTGTGTGTGGTCGGCCATCTGCCGTGCTACAGTATATATGTTGCTGCCGCCGGCTCGCTTATTAAAACCGGCGTCACTTTACGGATCGTCAGACACATGACTTCCTGTTTCGCCGCGCGACGGAAATAACACACAATGTGATGAGCTGAGGCGCGAGGTGCGACCGCGCGGCGCCTCGGCCGTCTGTTCTGGCGCATCGCAAGCAGAGCGGAGCGCCCCCCCCCCCCCCGCCGCCACCTCAGAGAAGAGATCCGAGCGCCGCCAGATACAGTAGATGGATAGCTCAGCGAGATAATAATCACCTCACCTCATGTTTATTGGCTAAACGCCGCTAATGAGTTTCGCACCAAACAGATCCTGACGCCAGACTCCAACTGCTGCGTGCTGTCCACCAAAGACACCGTGGAATATTTTTCGCAAACACAATTTATTATTTTGTAGAAGTACAAATACAAACCCGGCAAATATCAACGGTTTGTGACTCATCCTCATCCTCTTTCCTCTGCTCACTTGTCCTGCATTCAGCCAGTCAACCGTCCTCCGTCAACTCCACGTCCCACCCCTCCACCTCCACCTCCACCTCCAACTCCACCTCCTCTCCTCTTCCCTCCACCCCTCTGAGCCAAACCACCATGACCCCGCCCAGGAAGCCGACTGGGCCCCCGGGGACCATCCGGCCACCCTCCTCCTCCACCACTTCCTCCACCCACTCCCCCGCTGTCCCCCTGCCCCCGGAGACTCCGTCTGAGCTCAACGTTGGCGATGACGGTAAGACTTTATTTATTAAAGTACTGGACAGCTCTGCCCGGCTGAAAGACACTGGGTTCTACCCCAATATCCAAAGGCAGCCTAGTCCATAACATTTACATTTAAAATGTACATTTAGGGCATTTGGCAGACGTTTTTATCCAAAGCGTCTTACAAAGAGTACATTAGTTGAAGGAGAATATATCACTGTGGTACATAAAGACAAGAATAGAACAGCTTTCAAGCATTCATAATTGCAAGGATAATAGAATGAGTTTCATAATTGCTAGGTTGCCTGCATAATCGCTGGGATAAGAGCAGACGTGTCATTCTGAGTGCACTGAACAGGTGGGTCTTGAGCCTTGAGTCTCATCATCCTCCTCATCCTCATCTCTCTCTCCCCACGTTGTAGCCCTCAACGGTCCGAAGCCCCGGTCCTCGCTGAACCCCCTGCTGGCCGGCCTGGTGTCGGTGAGCGTGGTCACCACCGTCATCATCTCGGTGGTCCTGTTCCTGCGCTTCAGACGGCAGTCCAGCCGGCCCGAGTTCCACCGGCTTCAGGACGTGCCCATGGTGAGTTAAGACGACGACGACGACGAGTGGCAGAGCCGGGCACGGGACACGCCGGGGCGCCGGGGCTGGGCAGGTCTGGCAGTAGTGGTGAGGTGTCGGGTGACCCCCTCCGGCTCCCGGAAGCTTCTGGGTCCAGAGTTTAGAAGGAGGCATCCCGTTAGCAGGATGCCTGACCACCTAATTAATGTCATGTCTAAAAATAATCACGATGCGTAGTCAGTTTGGACAGCAAAACGCCTAAAGGCCGCCACACACACCGGGCCGGAAATCGGGCGTCGGAGAGTCTTGATTAGATTTTTTCCGTTCAGCGAGTAATTACAACTACAATCCTTCTCGACTACTCACTCTGCTGAGAACAATGACGATGACAGCGTGCGGTGTTTTGGTCTAGAGAAAGAGGTTCTGGTATTTCCGGTTTTCGGTTTTATTTTCACAATACAGATGTGCAGAACAGCCTGCTGTTTTGGAGACGTTACATCTCGTCGTCTCCGTGTGTCCCTCACACTTTTTTGACCGAGTCGGGGAGATTAATCGCCAGACTCCATTTTCTGGCGACGATCGGGCGGTCGTCTTGGTCTGTGGGCGCCTTTAAAAGTGACTAAATAGTAAAAAGTACATTTTTAGGAACAGAGCCTGATGGCTACTCTGTGATCATCATTGATTTTGGGCCATATACAGAAAAGAATATATAAGGAGTCACAGGCTAAACAATACTTACACTGCAAGAAATTCAGTGTTTCTCGGCCAGAAAACCCCATGTGCCATCAAAAAATATTTTTCTATCAAAATAACTATGAAACAAACAGTTTATTGTTGTGCCCACATATTACAAAAAGTATTTCTGTATCTGCTGCTCTTCCATTTTTATTTCGATGAATTCAACACTTTTAAACTCTTTTTATTAGAAATATGCTTAAGCCATATTCTAGTTTATTTTTAAAAATTCACCACAGTTGGCCCTCGAGCCGGAGTTTGGCCACCCATGGTCTAGACCAGGGGTGGGCAATTATTTTGGCTCAAGGGCCACATTTGGTTTTTACAGCTGACAGACGGGCCGGGCCATTAGTAGATGAGGATCACAGCGTCTAGCACCCCGCACCCCCCCCTCCGGGAGACACTGACTCGGTGCCCGTCGCACGTCTAGCACCCCCCCCCCCCCCCAGACACTGACTCGGTGCCCGCGTCTAGCACCCCCCCGGGAGACCTGACTCGGTGCCCGTCACGCGTCCATTTCCTTCTCCGCATAAGGCAGGCGTGCCTCGGCTGCCTCTGCTTTAGCCCGAGCCCTGGTGGCGGCGCGGTGAAGGGAACCGTCATCCACGCAGTTCAAGGAGAGACGTACGCAGAGTTTTGATGAGAGGAAGGTGTTTAACTCACTGCCTCATGTGTTCGGTACATCCTGTATATCGAGGGCAGCACAGTGCTGCTGCGGTAACCCCCCTCGCACCCAGTAGCTACCAGGGTTTACAATAAGGTGCACTCTAAACAAGGATATACTCCATGTTTGAACACTAAAGTGCACCGTTGCAACATTGCCCTGCCCTGGTTTCATCTTCCTTCAGTCGGCCACAGTTTCCTGCACCTTGTCACATGTTGGCCGATGCCAAGACGCAATAGTTGCATAGAACTATTGCGTCTATGCAACTACGCTCCACGTAGAATCATGCGCTTTAGTAAGCGAGCGCATAGTCATATATTCATTGATAGGATGAATTACTATTCCAATTAACTCTGTATTCCAATTAACTCTCTAAGGACGACGCACAAGAGACTTGAAAGTCAACAATGTGGGTCAACATGTGACGAGATTTACGTAGATAGAGGATAGAAATGTGACAGTGTCCAATTAACCTGTATTCCAATAACGCTCGTCCTGCATGATATGGAGACTTTATCGGCGTCTTGTCTGTGTGAATTATGCGCCGCGTGCCATGTCGGTGTCACTATAAATGGGATGGCAGTAAGTGGTGGTAAGATAGTGAAGTTTGGTGAATTTATGATATTTGGGTGGCATTGTGTTCCGCACAGTTGCGGGCTCACAGTGATTCCACTTGCCTTAGCTGCCCTCCAGGACGACCGCTGGTAATATTCGGAGGTAGTGACCGCGACGGGCGGCAGATCCTGGCGGGTTGCGCAAGGTCCATGCGCGTGCTTAGTGCCACGCTCGGTAGCTAAGGCGTAGCAACCGTTAGACAAGGCACGGTAGAGATGGCGATGAGAATCCGATTCGGTATCACGACGTGTTGAGGGAAGGCGCAATTCGACCTCAGGAGGGTGGATATCCAGACAGGGCACAGACGGGGATGTCTCTGTACCGTAAGCTGAGTCGCTGGCGGGAGCCCCGGCGAGCGATATACAGACACGACGGGATGTCTCTGTTGAATCCTCCCCACCACAACGCCCTTGACTGATGCCCAACGTGTGGAATAGTTTCCTCTTCTTCGGTGGTGTGGCAGGAAGGTTTGGTTACTGATAAATCACTAGAGTGCAAAAGACCACAGATATAGCCCTTTAAAATAGACTGTTTACCAGTTTGACATTCCCTTTAAAGGGGACATATTATACCACCAGGTGTGAGTGTGGTTAGCCATTGCAAGCCGTTTCACAATTGCCATGTGACTACCGTCTAGTAGTGACATCACAAGTGGGAATGTCCATCTAGATGTATGCTGACTAGATCAGTTTACCTCTCGGTACAGTCCGCTGATCTAGTCAGCATACATCTAGGTGGACATTCCCACTTGTGATGTCACTAGACGGTAGTCACATGGCAATTGTGAAATGGCTTGCAATGGCTAACCACACTCACACCTGGTGGCGTAATATGTCCTCTTTAAAAGCACAGGAGATTATATTGAGGTTTCTTTTCTGTTGTATTTGCTGAGATTGGCTGCCCTTCCTCATGCGTCACGCCTGGACCTCAGAAATTGAAAAAGAGTTTATGAGTCAATGGAGCTTAATTAAAAAGATTTAATTTCAAATCTGAATCTTCATGAGGAGGACCTTATCCTCTGAATGCACCCTAAGGTCCGGGCGTGACGCAGGCGGTGGGCGTGACTTAAAGCCAGGGAGATTAATCGCCAGACTCCATTTTCTGGCGACGATCGGGCGGTCGTCTTGGTCTGTGGGCGCCTTTAAAAGTGACTCAATAGTAAAAAGTACATTTTTAGGAACAGAGCCTGATGGCTACTCTGTGATCATCATTGATTGTGGGCCATATACAGAAAAATATATATAAGGAGTCACAGGCTAAACAATACTTACACTGCAAGAAATTCAGTGTTTTTCGGCCAGAAAACCCCATGTGCCATCAAAAAATATTTTCTATCAAAATAACTATGAAACAAACAGTTGAAAATTTTACGTTTACGGTAGTTTATTGTTGTGCCCACACTTTTAAACTCTTTTTTATTAGAAATATGCTTAAGCCATATTCTAGTTTATTTTTAAAAATTCACCACAGTTGGCCCTCGAGCCGGAGTTTGGCCACCCATGGTCCAGACCTTTCATACCCGTCCCCTTTAGGGACATTTCCTTCTCTGCATAAGGCAGGCGTGCCTTTGGCTGCCTCTGCTTTAGCCCGAGCCCTGGTGGCGGCGCGGTGAAGGGAACCGTCATCCACGCAGTTCAAGGAGAGACGTACGCAGAGTTTTGACGACAGGAAGGTGTTTAACTTACTGCCTCATATGATCGGTACATCCTGTATATCGAGGGCAGCACAATGAAACCATGCTGCTGCGGTAACCCCCCTCGCACCCAGTAGCTACCAGGGTTTACAATAAGGCGCACTCTAAACAAGGATATACTCCATGTTTGAACACTAAAGTGCACCGTTGCAACATTGCCCTGCCCTGGTTTCATCTTCCTTCAGTCGGCCACAGTTTCCTGCACCTTGTCACATGTTGGCCGATGCCAAGACGCAATAGTTGCATAGAACTATTGCGTCTATGCAACTACGCTCCACGTAGAATCATGCGCTTTAGTAAGCGAGCGCGTAGTCATATATTCATTGATAGGATGAATTACTATTCCAATTAACTCTGTATTCCAATTAACTCTCTATACCCCCCCGCCCCCCCTTCCACCCAGGACGATCTGATGGAGGACACGCCCCTCTCCAGATACTCGTACTGACCGAAGAATCCGATTGGTCACTGAGGAAGGGAATACGGAGGGTGGATATACAGACACGACGGGATGTCTCTGTTGAATCCTCCCCACCACAACGCCCTTGACTGATGCCCAACGTGTGGAATAGTTTCCTCTTCTTCGGTGGTGTGGCAGGAAGGTTTGGTTACTGATAAATCACTAGAGTGCAAAAGACCACAGATATAGCCCTTTAAAATAGACTGTTTACCAGTTTGACATTCCCTTTAAAGGGGACATATTATACCACCAGGTGTGAGTGTGGTTAGCCATTGCAAGCCGTTTCACAATTGCCATGTGACCACCGTCTAGTAGTGACATCACAAGTGGGAATGTCCATCTAGATGTATGCTGACTAGATCAGTTTACCTCTCGGTACAGTCCGCTGATCTAGTCAGCATACATCTAGGTGGACATTCCCACTTGTGATGTCACTAGACGGTAGTCACATGGCAATTGTGAAATGGCTTGCAATGGCTAACCACACTCACACCTGGTGGCGTAATATGTCCTCTTTAAAAGCACAGGAGATTATATTGAGGTTTCTTTTCTGTTGTATTTGCTGAGATTGGCTGCCCTTCCTCATGCGTCACGCCTGGACCTCAGAAATTGAAAAAGAGTTTATGAGTCAATGGAGCTTAATTAAAAAGATTTAATTTCAAATCTGAATCTTCATGAGGAGGACCTTATCCTCTGAATGCACCCTAAGGTCCGGGCGTGACGCAGGCGGTGGGCGTGACTTAAAGCCACTCCATGGAAGTCTCCACACACACACACACAGAGCACTTTAATAAACCACGAGTGATCTTGCTGCCCTCTGGTGTAAAGGCCGAGTGCTGCAGAATCCGGTTACACACGTCTGGTTCATATTTTAGATGCCAAGATAATATACAGGCGATAAAGAACATGCAATTATTATTAAGGAAAATGTAAAGTACCCAAGACAGAATGTCACTGAATTGTTGTTCAGGTAATATTAGTAAACTCCCATTTTAAGACGATTAACATGTTTCACCCCAAGCTGACCAAAGATAATGGCTCTTTCAAACAAATTGCCAAGTAATGTAGATAGACCCCCAGATAAACCACTGCGTTTATCGCCTTATCTCGCAACGATATTGAAGTTGGTGGATTTTTAAGTAGCCTTGCCATTGGCCAAATGATCAGGGGACTCCTTTTTAAATATGCTTATAAATGTGTGATATGAATGATATGAATTGTTAATATTATAAACCCACTATTCACAAAGTGGGTGACATACCCAGTACCGTGTATGCGATTGATGCCTTATGACAAGTAAAGTGTGGTTTGACGTTGCCAGTATAAATCATAAATGTGTTCGTACTTTTTGGTGTAAAGTTCATGCAGTCTTGCAGTTCCACTACTGGAGTGGACTATAAATCAGGAATCAAACAAATAGGCTTGAAATTCAAACATAAAATGGCTTTGTTGTAATGACTGCTGACTGATCTGTTGGTGCATTTATATTCTATAGTCCAATATAAATTAACTATTTGCTGTTTACGTAGAAAGTCCCAGACGTTCAGCCAGTAGGCCTGGATGGGAAGCGTCGAGGGATGTTTTCAAGTGCAATGTATTTAAGATGCAAAGATTGTCTCCTATAACATTTGTAACTTTTAGGCCAATTGTTTTGTCTGTATTGAAATACTTTAAATCGTTTAAAAAAAACAACCTTTTTGTGTTGAGATTTAAGCGTTTAATTTCCAAGTGCCAATGATTAAGTACCCTTTGCAGTGGATTGTAAAATTGTTAACGTTCGCAGAAGTTGCTTTTTGATAATAAATGAATTACAACTCCTTTAACTGAGCCGCTGCGCCTCGTTTCATTGAGTCCGACCGTGAAACCTGTGCTACTGGTAACCCGCATGGCGCTGCAACAACACAACAACCGCCCAGGATTTACTCTGTCCAAACACCCGCATAGAAATCAACTTGTTTAAACAGGTCACACCCCAGCCTATGAATGCACCCTAAGGTCCGGGCGTGACGCAGGCGGTGGGCGTGACTTAAAGCCACTCCATGGAAGTCTCCACACACACACACACACAGAGCACTTTAATAAGCCACGAGTGATCTTGCTGCCCTCTGGTGGAAAGGCCGAGTGCTGCAGAATCCGGTTACACACGTCTGGTTCATATTTTAGATGCCAAGATAATATACAGGCGATAAAGAACATACAATTATTATTAAGGAAAATGTAAAGTACCCAAGACTGATATGAATGATATGAATTGTTAATATTATATCCCACTAGTCACAAAGTGGGTGACATACCCAGTACCGTGTATGCGATTGATGCCTTATGACAAGTAAAGTGTGGTTTGTTGTAATGACTGCTGACTGATCTGTTGGTGCATTTATATTCTATAGTCGTATATAAATTAACTATTTGCTGTTTACGTAGAAAGTCCCAGACGTTCAGCCAGTAGGCCTGGATGGGAAGCGTCGAGGGATGGTTTCCAGTGCAATGTATTTAAGATGCAAAGATTGTCTCCTATAACATTTGTAATTGTTAGGCTAATTGTTTTGTCTATTGAATTACTTTAAATCGTTTAAAAAAAACTAACACATTTCCAAGTGCCAATGATTAAGTACCCTTTTCAGTGGATTGTAAAATTGTTAACGTTCACAGAAGTTGCTTTTTGATAATAAATTAATGACCTTTAACTGAGCCATGAAACCTGTGCTACAGGTAACCGCACGGCTTTACTTTGTCCAAACACCCGCATAGAAATCAACTTACTGTATTTAAACAAGTTGAGGAATGGACTGTGGGAGATTACAGCCACCCTGCTGGGAACCACACCCTCGCTGGGCACCAGGGCAGAACGAAGCCCTCCAACGGCTCCAGACAAACACTCAACACTTAGCACAGACACACTCAGCATCCAACCTTAAAAGACATTAAAATCACAACCCCCAGCCTATGGACTGTTGAGACACAACCTTCAATAATACTTTCCTCTTCAGGAAAGTCACATGCAATGGACTTATTGTCTTTTTGTTGTCTTTTGCTTCATGTATTTATTTTCTGGCTTTTTTTTGGTAGCGCTTTGAGAATTGGTCCCACTGAAAATCACATTATTAGTTGAATTTATTATTATTGATTATTAGGGAACATCCAATATGGTTTTTGTGTCCGATACTGGTATTTCATCGACTTAGGTTGCAAATTGTTAAATGCAGAACAAATTACGGCAAATAAAAAAAATAAAAATTATTCACGGATGCATTACTGGCATTCAACTCACCCTATAGATTCGTGAAGGGCAGTGGATTAGCGAAGGACGGACAAGTTTCTCTGCAATTTGTCGTTATTAGCAACATGATCATGATCTTTATTATGACATCATGATTACAAGCACCAAGCAGCTGCCTTGACTGTCAAGAGGTACAGAGGAGGACACATCACACTCATCAGGCGTCAAGCACTAAAAAACACAGCAATTCTGCTGCTGGACAAGGCGAGAGACCTGCACAATTATTGCTTCATGGAATTATATTCATTAAAGAATAAATATATATATAGAATATATATTTATGCTTTTTAGTTTAGTCGTTTTTTTTTTCTTTTCGTTTTTACTGTAGAATGTCCGTCCGCCTCCAGCAGGGTAGGCAGGCGGAGCAGACATGTTGTTCGTCACGCGTGTGCGTCGGGGACACGTGTTAACTTGGGCGACGTTGGCGTGTTCCCCGTGTTCAGCAGCAGCTCTGGTGGCCGAAGGGGCCCGGGCCGTGCCAGCCCAGCATGTGGCACCCGATGCGCACGGTGCTCAGCATCATGCCCATCATGGCGAGGTTCCCAAAGGCCCCCCACATCCGCTTCTTGGGATCTGGGGGACATACAAATCAATACAATCAATACATTTACATTTACATTTACATTTAGGGCATTTGTCAGACGCTTTTATCCAAAGCGACTTACAAAGAGTACATTTGTTGAAGGAGACTCATATGTTCGGTACATCCTGTATATCGAGGGCAGCACAGTGCTGCTGCGGTAACCCCCCTCGCACCTTATAGCTACCAGGGTTTACAATAAGGTGCACTCTAAACAAGGATATACTCCATATTTGAATACTAAAGTGCACCGTTGCAACATTGCCCTGCCCTGGTTTCATCTTCCTTCAGTTGGCCACAGTTTCCTGCACCTTGTCACATGTTGGCCGATGCCAAGACGCAATAGTTGCATTTGTTAAAGTTAATTAATTAAAGATAACAATAGAGCAGGTTTCAAGCATTCATAGTTTAATAGAATGAGTTTCATAATTGCTAGGTTGGCTGCATAATAGCTGAGATAAGAGCAGAAGTGTCATTCTGAGAGCACTTCTGGGTGGGGGGGGGGGGGGGGGGTTATGCAGAGTCCAGGTGGACTCTGAACAAGTGGGTCTTGAGTCTCAATACAATTAATACAATCAAGTTCTTCCTCTTACTAGAGCAGCCCACAATTATTTTTATTGTGCACTTTAAATCCCTTTGTAAACTTTCCAAAAAAGGTGCGATAAAAATAGTTTATTGTTATTAGTATTAGTATTATTATATGCATGTTTTTAGAGTCATTTCTTTAGGGCGTACCACCAATATGTTCTTCCAAAACTACATGACGATTTTCTGTCAACCTTTATTTAAACATATGGGTGTGATAACAGGTGAACTCATTTCCCTGTCCAAGACTTTGACTTGCTTGTGAAGACAAACAACAACAACACATTGTTTACCTCCTGTGGAGTACCCGTATGCGTAGACCTCCCGGCCCACGATCCAGACCATCCCCAGACCACTGATCATGCGCTGTAGTGAGAGAGGAGACACACACACACACACACACACACACACACACACACACACACACACACACCACACACACAAACACACACACACACACACACACACACACACACACACACACACACAACACACACACACACACACACAACACACCGTATGTCCAGAGTGGGCGCGTAGGACTTCTGATCCTGCTTGATAAGGAAATTACAAGAAAAGGTTTACGATGTGAACGAATGGATACAATAAAGGGTTGAACTTACAGGACAATGCAAAGCCTCCGACCGCCAGACAGAAGAGGAATCCAGAGCGGTACGATCTCCAGCGCTACAGAGAGAGAGAGAGAGAGAGAGAGGAAGAAGAGGAGAGGAGGAGAGAGAGAGAGAGCAACATTAGCTACTCGGGAAGAGTCTTACGATCCCGTTTGCGTTTGCGTTTCGACAGAAGTCCACTTACGTGTTCTGGTGCGCCCGCTGGATGCAGTTGAACACTTTCCCGTGTTCCGGGTGATCGCTGTACATCTCCGGCAACTGCCGTCATGAGGACAACACCAGAAGGAGAAAAACATTTACTCAATTTCAATTTCACAGTCACAAACTTACGCGCTCTCAAAACCACCAAAATCGGAAATAATAACAATAATGCACTTTATTCATGAAAAAACCCCTGAAAAAACAGTGATGCATCCGACACAATTGGCTAATTAAAACTGTAGACAGTCAGTCAGCCAGGGACATAGTTCACTTAAACACTAGAATTGAATGAAATGCAACAAAGCATTAAAGGAGACCTATTATAGCAGCAGGTGTGAGCGTGTTTTTCAGAATCTCCGTCTCCGTCTCCGGTAGTGTCCACCCAGATGTACGGTAGATAGATCAGCCTACCAGTTGCTACTGCAGTCCACTGGGTATGCTGGTCAGGCTGATCTATTCAGCTCATACATCTGGGTGGACAACACTGCCACCCAAGCGGCGCTGAAACCGGTTTTTGAAACCGCTCGGAGTGGCTAATCACGCTCACAACCCCGGTGGTATAATATATGTCTGCTTTAAGCATGTGAAGTGAATACAGAATAACACAAGAAACAATGACTAAAACAATATACTGTATATTATATATGAAGACTGAATACTTTTTCGGTTTATGTTGTACATGAACCTCCTCGACTGTGGCGACACCACCCGCCCGTACTCACCTCCACGTGGTACGTCTTGCGAGCCCAGTTCACTCTCATGGCCAGGTGCCCGACCATGAACATGCTGGCCGCGCCTGTGAGCACCACATAGCCGTACTCCTTGGACAGAAACCACCATGATGATCAACCTGCAGGGAGACCACCACCACCACCCAACAACACAAGTCCTCTCCAGTTAGCTTTGGATTATTCACCTGCAAACTCCCAGCATTTTAACTTCTGACACTTCTGATGTTTTATTAATCATTTTATGAATAATCATTTTATGAATTTTACTCTGTTACAATTACTCTGCCCAACGATGCTTGGAAATAGAATCCATTTATGCAAAATATAGAAAGAAATTATATGTAAAAGATAAAAATATAGAAATATACATTGGGTCGATATATTTGAAAATAGCTTGCATGTAAGTGCATGCAAATAAATACACATGCATGCAGAATGTGCATATAAATGTACATACAACATAAAATATATGACTTTAATGTCAGCCACTATGACTTTCACTATGACTTTCACTATGACTATGACTTTAATGTCAGCACAGGCCTACATTAGGACCACGCCCCTTTAATCCTGATTTAAATCATGGGGGTGAAGAGAACAATCTAATTTGACTTGTATGTTGACCTAGACCCAGGTGAGGTCATCACCCAGGTGCACACCAATGTTTTTTCTGGATAAATTATTAGTTTAGGTTATTCTTTTTAACAATGTCGTGGGGGTAATGCCCATGTATTGATTATCATCATTGATTAACAGTGGATCACCGAAAGCCAAAAAAGTAAAACGGTAGACCTACACAGTGTTTTACAGTATAGTGGCTGTAGTCGGTATCCTCTCCAGTTAAAACAATCAACAATAAAATAATAAAATATAGGCAAAAATAAAATAGGCAAAAATAAAATAAAATAATAAATACAGGCAACAATAGAATAATAAAATAATAAGCAAAAAAAAGGCTCTTTTTAAGTTTCACTTTCACATGCGTGTGCGGAAACGCGCAACACTAATAGAATATAACAATGAACAATTAAATGAATATAACTCATTTAAATAGCAGGAGGTGGAAAACGCGTCCACCCTCACCGCGGCTTCTAGAAGAACAATGACGACGCACGAAGTTTGTGTCGCTTTCTTTGACGCGATCACGACAATATAAAAAAGAGAGAAAAAAGCGCAGGGGCCCCCAGACGCGCACTGATATTAGAGACACGGAAACATTACATTACATTATAAAATGGCGACAACTCAACGTGTAGAACCGTGTAAGTTTTACCTTTAATCCAAACGTGAGTGAGGTAAGGTGCGACGAGGTGCGCTCGACAGGTAGCGCGTCAGCAGGAGCCGCGGGTCAGACGAGGGCGCAGCGTCTCCAACTCCAAAGGGTTCCTGCTGGGGTGCGTCGGCGTCCGCTGCGCATGCGTGGAACCAAACGTGTGTGTGTGGGCGCAGGGGCGGCACCAGGGATTTTGGGTCCCGTGAAAAGAAACCATACAGAGGGGGGGCGGGGGGCCCATCACGGCCGAGCGGGCAAAAAAGTCACGTGTAATATATGTATGGACCCATATAATACTGTGATACTTTTACTATGTGGTTAAGTGAGGTTTGCTTCGAGTATCATACTTAAGAGAACATTATTTTCTTCATGGTTGTTGAAGTATTTATTTTGTAAGAGGGTGACGGGGCCCTCCAGTATATTTTGCTTTATTCTTTTTTGTACAAATTTCAGTCTATCAACCAATTTATTCTGCCAATTTTACTGTAGTTGCTTAGAAGAAAAGAAACACAAAGAACTTTTCATTTCAGGCTTTTAGCGAGGGCCCCCCTCCACTTTGGGCCCTGGGTAGACATAATGCCTTATGTCTAATGGATACCTGTTGACAGATCAGATATCAACCGGTTTTTGTTATCTTTTGTTATGGTTTTGTGGTTTTTGCTAACCCTTTTTAAAAAAAAAAGGTGTCAACTGGTTATTTAATTGTGCATCTGTCTGCAGGTAGGCCTTACACATGAATGGAACATAATAATAAGTTACCAATTGGATTGCTCTGCCCATCTCGGTGGCCTAAATCAATGCAATTACCAACGACAATGGACAATGACATGGCAGGCAACTTACAAAAGGTTAATCATTGATATCAGCAAGCAACGATTAGTCCAAGGGTGAGACTTATGTGTCTTACAAATATTAATGTGGCACACACACACACACACACACACACACACACACACACGCACACACACACACACACACACACACACGATAAGCCTATACCGTCTTATTGTGTGGCAATAAGACGGTATAGGTGGGGCTTGTGCAACTGGTTCCTCTGCACCCGGTGGTGTGTGTGTGTGTGTGTGTGTGTGTGTGTTGTGTGGGTGTGTGTTTGACCAAAAGGCGTTTCCTTTACTACACTTATTTTTTGGGGGTTTTTTTGTTCCACTTTCTTCACTGAGTGTGTCCAAACAAAGGCTAAACAAACCATGATGCTCTCCAACAATGAGTCACGTTGCTGTGACCTGTAACACATTTCACCAACATCATCACAGTTTTAATTTCTTCAGTGTTGGGCCGAACACACGTACACTATATGGCCAAAGGTCAGTGGACACCTGACCATCACACCTATATGAGCTTGTTGGACATCCCATTCTAAAACCAACCTGCCACTCTTCTGGGAAGGCTTTCCACAACATTTTGGAGTGTGGATTTGTGCCCATTCAGCCAAAAGAGCATTTGTGAGGTCAGGCACTGATGTTGGACGAGAAGGCCTGGCTCACAATCGGCGTTCTAATTCCTCCCAAAGGTGTTCAATGGGGTTGAGGTCAGGGCTCTGTGCAGGCCAATCGAGTTCCTCCACGCCAAACTCGTCTAACCATGTCTTTATAGACCTTGCTTTGTGCACAGGGGCTCAGTCATGTTGGAACAGCAAAGGGCCTTCCCCAAACTGTTGCCACAAGGTTGGAAGTGCCCAATTGGCTAAGATGTCTTCATATCCTGTAGCATTAAGCATACCCTTCACTGGAACTAAGGGGCCTAGACCAAACCCTGAGAAACAGCCCCAGACCATTATCCCTCCTCCACCAAACTTTACATTAAGCACTATGCAGTAATGTTCTCCTGGCATCCGCCAAACCCAGATTCGTCCGTCAGACTGCCAGATAGTGAAGCGTGATTCATCACTCCAAAGAACACATTTCCACTGCTCCAGAGTCCAGTTGACTTTACTTTACATAAAGTCCACTCTAACCGACGCTTGGCATTGCGCACGGTGATGTGAGGCTTGTGTGCAGCTGATCAGCCATGGAAACTCATTCCATGAAGCTCCCGACGCACAGTTCTTGTGCTGATGGTGCTTCCAGAGGCAGGCCTTAGTTAGTGAATACAGCACTACATGATAGGTGATTT
>PIJE02002199.1:0-7500 GCA_002895965.2 Coryphaenoides rupestris
GCTGTCAACATGTCAAGAAAGAATCTGTAGAATTGTTTTCCTGGGCGCCCATCTTACGCCTCTTCTTTCTTTTCAATATGTCTTGGGTCTGCAGTGTGCGGCACCTGATCTTGTCTGAGAACTCTACGACTAGGAACGCTGCTAGGGGTAGTAGCGACAGTAGCGCTTCTCGTGAGAAGTCGTAGTCTGCTAAGCAGCAGGGGAGAGGAGAGTTTTGGAGGTCCAGACTATTGTACTCTACTCTAGATGATTCTACTCTACTCTAGACTATTCTACTCTGGACTATTCGACTACTCTAGACTATTCTACTCTACTCTATTCTACTCGAGACTATTCTACTCGACTATTCTACCCTACTCTAGACTATTCTACTCTAGACTATTCTACTCTATTCGACTACTCTAGACTATTCTACTCTACTCTGGACTATTCTACTCTATTCGACTACTCTAGACTATTCTACTCTACTAGACTTCACACTACACTATTCTCTATCTCACTGCTAATCTCTACTCTACTCAGACTATTCTATCTCTCGACTACTCTAGACTACTGTTCTACTGTACTCTAGACTATTCCCTCACTCAAAAACTCTACCTAAACTATACTTGCCCTCCTACTCTACCCACTACCCTAAAACTCTTAACTGTTCCTTACCCTACCTAAACTATCCTATCTCTGCCTGAGGATCGCCACTAGACACTGTCTTACAACCGACGTGTTCTATTACCTTGCTTACCATGAGCGTCACTACACCCGAGATAGACGGCCGGTTCTTAACAAATTTACCTTACAGCTAGTAAGCACCGACTCATATCCTAGAACATTTACTATAGACTTAATCCTGTATAAGTCTCACAACTCCACAACATTCTACTCTTATACCTAATACCCGTATAGTGTCCTCTTCTATGCATCCTCCTAGATTACCCTCCAACACGGTAATGATATCTGTAACCATCATATCATTCGTATCTCGGTAGACCAGTTCCCGCGGTCCAACTCGCCCGGGTCTTTGAGTCCTGTTGTTATACCACCTCCTGAAATCCTAGTTGTATTCTCTCACGAGTCGTCTGACAGAGGACCAGAACCGTATGAATTCAACCACACGCTAAAATCTGATCCTAAACCCCAAACTAGTGCAGAGATTCACACCGCTAACTCCTAACTCCTAACTCGTGCCCCCCCCGCCGGGGACAGCGGGGGGTGCCGGAGGGGCAGGCGAACGAATAATGACACTAAAACTAATTAGTGGAATATGTTTTCACTTTTAGACTCTCTAGAGACACTGTTGTGTACGTCGAGTCTAACCATTAACTACCCTTCCCCTAATGTGTCCGTCTGCCGTCCGTTGAACGCAGCGGAACAGTAAATATGTTTTTTCTTGGGTTTTATTTTTAATTTATTTTCCCCGACAGTCTCTCGTATTTAAGCACAACATCAGCATTCAGCGGCGCAACTTTACTGTGGCGTTCGGCGACGAGCCAACGCCGGCGCTAGAATGCTCCGTTATTGTCCCGAAGCAATTATTGTCTTGCCGCTCAGAAGGCTAGGACCTACGCCTACACAGAGATATATACCGCATATCTATATATATATATATATATATATATATATGTGCTGATATTTGCTGCAGTACGTAGAAGACACAGTTGAGTCATTTTTACTGTATATTCAAGGCTTTATGATCTACGTGGAGCAAAAACAATATATGCTCTTATTTATTATATGATAATGTATATTATCTGTATATTATTGTTGTTATAGTGCTTTTTATTCAGAGAAAAAAAACACATCTCCCCCTTTTACTTGTGTATGTTTACAGTCCAGACTTGGCCTCTCCAAAATGCTAAATGGACGCGGCACTGGTGTGAAGATTTTGCACCACAGTACAACGCCCCTGGTTCACGACGTGTCACTGGACAGGAAGTGGGGGATAATCGCAGTTCTGTTTCTATGACGATGGCTTTTGACGGAAAACAGTTGGTGCCTCGTGACAGGCCGGACACATCTGTGTGTGTGTGGGTGCGTGTGTGTGTGCAGGCATGCGTGTGATTTATGAGCGTGCATCTGAATGCTTGCATGTTGGGCGGATCCGACGCTTATGCAAATGCTTCGATGCGCACATGCAGGACTGAAATGGGTTTCTGTCTGTCTACATGCCTCCCCATTGTAGCATGAACATGAGTGTGTGTGTGTGTGTGTGTGCCTGTGTGTGTGTGTGTGTGTGTGTGTGTGTGACTGTGTGTGTGACTGTGTGTGTGCGTCTGTGTGCCTGTGCATGCACACGCTTGTACGTATGTGTGAAAAATTTATGTGGTTATGCATGTACATGTAAAGGCGCATGTTGCATGTTCCGTGTATGTTGCATGTTGTGTGTATGTTGCATGTTTTGTGTTTGTTGCATGTTGCGTGTTCCATGCATGTTACATGTTCCGTGCATGTTGCATGTTTCATGCATGTTGCATGATCCGTGCATGTTGTAGGTTCCGTGCTTGTTGCATGTTCCGTGCATGTTGTAGGTTCCGTGCTTGTTGTATGTTCTGTGCATGTTGCATGTTCCGTGCATGTTGCATGTTCCATGCATGTTGCATGATCCGTGCATGTTGCATGTTCCGTGTATGTTGCATGTTCCGTGCATGTTGCATGTCATGTGCATGTTGCATGTTATTTGCATGTTGCATGTTATGTGCATGTTGCATGTTATGTGCATGTTGCATGTTCCGTGTATGTTGCATGTTCCGTGCATGTTACATGTTCCGTGCATGTTACATGCTCCATGTATGTTGCATGTTCCGTGTATGTTGCATGTTCCGTGCCTGTTACATGCTCCATGTATGTTGCATGTTCTGTGCATGTTGCATGTTCTGTGCATGTTGCATGATATTGGTGTTACATGCTGTGTGTGTGAGTGTGCGTGTTGTGTGTGTGCGCTACCTGTGGCTATTGGTCACCGCCTCCGTCGGCCCGCCGGACTCCTCCCCCTCGCGGCTCTTCATCCTCTCCTGGCGTGCCCGGCGCCTCCTCTCCCGCGCCGCCTCCTCCTCGTCTTCGTCGTTCTTTGCCAGGCTGGTGACGAAGAGAAATAAGACGTTTTTACTTTCCTACGTTCCTGCTCTGTCACGACCCGCATCTGCATTCACTCTCCCCGCCGGAATACAATCGTCCGTCTGTTTGCTTGATCAGACAGGACGGAATCGCGGAATCTGTGGCGAGATCTTAGCTCCCTCGCGCTAATGCTTAGCAGCTTTTCAATCGCGCGCTGCAGGAATGTGAAGAAGAAGTCAAAGATTTATTTAAACGTTGTTCCTCAATGCGGCGCTGGAGTGTGTTCCGTTTAATTGGATAAATGATTCACTTGTCTTTTTCGCTGAGTTCAACGCTTTTTCCCATTTGAATGATAAACAACGGAAAACAACAAAAGACGACAACAACACCAACAAAACAGCCGTAGTATACAAAGAGATGTGCTCTCTCGCTGAAGGATCGCTCGGCCCGCACGCGGTACATCCTCCGCACTAAATGTCACGGGAAAGGAGAGATGGCGGCGGCGGCGGCGGCCCCCGAAATGGAACAAGGACCTTTTGGCGGGGGCCATGACAGTGTCAGAGTAATGGGTTCCCCAGGAGGGAAGAGGAGGGGAGGAGGAGGAGGAGGGGCAGAGAAAACCACTTAAAAGCTGAATTAGGCATTTCCTGTCCGTCACGCCCAGAGACGGAGATACGCAAAACTCTGCAGTCCGCCCGCCGGCCGCCACCACCACAAGGCCCGCGGTTAATATCGCTTATATTTGTGTTTCAGTATCCAGACCGTATCTGCACCCTGACACTCCGGAGATGGGCCAGGGGAAGGGATGGGAGAGAGAGGGGAGAGAGAGAGAGGAGGGAGAGAGCAGGAGATGAACGAGGGACAGAAAGTAATGGAGGAGGGACGTGAGGAGGAGGAGAGGAAGAGAAGGGGAGAGGGCTGTGAAATGGGAGACGAGGGAAATGAAGAGGGAGGCGAGCAAAGCTAAAAAATAGCCGATGGAAAATGCTGAAAGATAATGCTGAAAGATATGAGAGGAGGACAGTTGTCTGTGAAGCCTGCCAGTAGAGGTAGAGCAGTAAGTCTAGAGTAGAGTAGTAGTAGAGAATAGCTCTAGAGTAGCAGAAGCAATAGTTTAAGAGCTAGAGTTGAGTACGTATAGCATAGTATAGTCTATAGAATAGTACTACAGGAGATTAGAATAGTCTAGAGTATCAGTAGAACAAGTAGTCTAGAGTATGAGTAATAATAGAATAGCAGAGTGAGTAGAACAGTAATTTAGAGTAGAGTTGAGTAGTATAGAGTAATATAGTCGTAAGAATATCCGATCAGAGATTAGAAAGTCTACGAGTAGAGAATAGTCCTAGGTAGAGTAGAATAGTCTAGAGAGAGTAAATAGAGTAGTAAGAGTAGTAAGAGTAGAATAGTCTAGAGTAGAATAGTAGATAGAATAGTCTAGAGTAGAATAGTAGAATAGTTAGAGTAGAGTTGAGTAGTATACGTAGTATAGTCTAGAATAGAGTTCTACAGGAGATAGAATAGTCTAGAGTAGTAGAGAGTAATAGTCTAGAGTAAGTAGATAGTCTAGAATAGTCTAGAGAGGAAATAGATAAAATAGTCTAGAGTAGAAAATACGTCTGAAGAGTAGTCGATAGCAGTAGAATAGTCTAGAAGCGAATAGAGTAGAAGTCTAGAGTTAGAGTAGAATATCTAGAGTAGTCGAATAGAGTCGATTAGTTGATAAGAGTAGAATTAGTCTAGAGTAGAATATCCAGAAGTAAGAATAGTCTAGAGTAGAGTAGAATCATCTTAGAGTAGAGTAGAAATAGTCCCTAGGACACGCCAAAACGATCCTCTCCTCTCCCACTCTAGTCTAGTGAGGGCAGGAACGAGGAAAAACAATGAAAAAAAACAAACCCCAACAATTCTAACAAGATTTTTCTTGACATGGAACGCAGGTTTTATTTTTCCTCCGGTAGACAAAAGGGGCGTCGCCGCCGTAATCCACTTTATGTCTCTCTCTGCTTTCCTACACATTTGGCCTTTTCAATATGTGGACATGATTTGTGAGAAATGGAAAAAAAAATGCAAACTACATGCAATGGACCGACAGTTAATAATTGACTTTCCACACTTTGTAGATTGCTTTTTTCTCACCATCCCCTTCCCTCCCTCCTCCCTCCCTCCCTCCCTCCCTCTCTCTCTCTCTCCCATTTAAGGCCGTGCGACATCTAACCGGTACAGACGTGTTTCTCGTCCGCCCGACAAGAGGGGAGGGGGAGGAAATGAAAAGCAAATCACACACACACACACCACACACACACACACACACAACACACACACACACACACACACACACACACACACCACACACACACACACACACACACACACACACACACACACACACACACACACACACACACACACACACACTACTTCTTCTTAATTCCAGATCAGCATAAATATAGCTTGTTTGTTTCTCGGTCACGCCGTTTGCCCCTTTCGCTGTCGCTGTCAGCAAACTAAACTAAACTAACTTCATCTCGTGGAAGTAGTCTCCGTATGTGTGAAGTTGTTTTGGACGTACACAGTACACGCACTCGCATAATATTATATATTGCCCCGTTATAAATTTGTTATGTTTCTCATGCCTGCTACTCTTTTGACTGTAAGTTCTGTAAATATTCTGATATTCTGATCCCTCCGCTAAGAATCGGCACTTCTCACTTCACTGCATATCCCGTGTGTGTGGTGTACGGGACGAATAAACATCTCGATCTTGATCGTTGGAGCTTGAAATGAGCCATTCTCCAGAAAGCTTTGAGACGCTAGCCGCAACTACGGCAAAAATCGGGCCCACGTTCCCGAAACGTACGGCAAACGTTTTTTTCCGAACGAGGTTTCCTCACCGCACGACCAAACGAAGTCAGACAAACGAACGCCCGGACGACACGACACGACCGATACGTGTACCTCGTGTTCCCCGTCGAACGAAAGTATGACAAGCGGGGGGGAAAAACAATTGCTTTCTTGTCGGCGGACGACCGTCAGAGACACAGAGAGAGAGAGAGAGAGAGAGAGAGAGAGAGAGAGAGAGAGGGAGATTGCCTTGTCACGACGGGAACGTCCGAATATCGGGTAAAGACACGGATCTGACCCGGGAGCGTTCGGACTCGTCGGTCTGTTGCTTTCATCATCATCATCTTCATCATCATCACTTACTGTAGGAGAACTCTGGAATGCCGGCGATGCCTCCTCTACTGTGAATATCTCTACATTTAACGGCGGGGGGGCTCAAGCATCAAAGTGCACACACACACACACACACACACACACACCACACACACACACACACACACACAACACACACACACACACACACACACACACCACACACACACACACACACACACACACACACACACACACACACACACGTTTTGTTTTTTTCGGGGGGGGGGGGGGGGGGGATTCATTTCGATTTTTAATGCGTCGATTTCGGTCTCGATTTCGATTCCGTCCCATCGCACCGTAACGAAAAAAAACCCAAAAAAATTGCAGTTTCACTCGGGGACGAGGTTTGTTATATTACGAAGTCTGGAAGCCCGGGCCTAAATGAAGCCACTCGGAGCGCTCTAAACCTCTCAACGTCTCCGCGAGGCGCGCGGCCATAAAATGTGTTAAGTGTGTTGCTTTAAATCGTTTTCTTTAGAAGACAAGAGGCAGAGAGAAATGTTTTCTTTGGAGCCCGAAACATCTCAGAAATGTCTGCGAAGCAATTTTGGACTCATGAGAACTCAAAAGAATGTCTCTAACCAGGAGGAGAATACACAAGGCGGGGGGGAGAGGAGAGAGGAGAGGGGGGAGAGAAGGGGGGAGAGAGAGAGGGATGTGGGTTGGGGGAAATGCTGGCTCATTCCCACGCTGCTGTCTGTCTGAAACTGGGTCTCTATCCTACAGAACCGCAACGTACATAATACTCTCTCTCTCCCTCTCTCTCTCTCCGTCTGTCTGCCTGCCTTGCATGCTCATTCCTTGTCCTTCGTCCACCCTTCAGCTTTCTCGCTCTCTCTGTCTGTCTCTCTCCATCTGCGTTTCCAACCAAAGTACCCAGGAACTACTGTACTTTCTCAAGGAGGAGCTGAAAGGTTCCTTCTGAGGCGGCTCCCCCCCCCGCTGTCTGTTTCCACCGCCGTCTAAAGACCTCAGAGAGGACGAAGTTGAAGCAAATGAGTCCGCCGACGTATGAAGAAGGGACGGCTTCGTGAATAATTAAGGTCTGCAAAGCATGGATTTATGAAAGAACCCGAGAGACACCGAGACCATTGATGAAAATAATGGCCACGGAATTTAGGAATTTAGACCCTGGGCTGGTCCCTGCGGTGGAATCGCACAAAGTTCCTCCAAGGCTTACGAGTTCCTGGGGAGAGTTCCTGTCTGTCTCTCTCTCTCTCATTCTGTCTGTCTGTG
>PIJE02002199.1:16143-26143 GCA_002895965.2 Coryphaenoides rupestris
TCTCCAGGTTCGGCTGCGGCCCAGCGTGCAACTTCCTTCAACTTCAGTCGCCGTGGAAAACACTCATCCATCCATCCTGCAGTTATCTCCTCCTCCTCCACCTCCTCCATCTCCTTCTGTTGTCTCCTCCTTTCCCTCTGCTGCTACGACTCTCAAATTCATTCTCTCTCTCTCACTCTCTCTTTCCATCTCTCTCTCTCTCCTGACCCCCACCTCCTCCACCACCATCACCTCCACCCTCCCTGCCTGCCTCCCATTTCCCTGTCTGGCCCCAGTGTTCCACAATAGCGATAATGACACATTTAACAGTCAAATGACTACGTGTGTCGGCAGCGCCAGGGTCTGGAGCTGCAGCCGGGCCGTCTGGGGCTGCAGCCGCGCTGTCTGAGGGCCCCGACTTGGGGGGAAGCTGGCAGCGGTGACTTTTATAAAAGAGCGAGACGGCCAACACAACATTACGGTAACACGCAAGTGACTGCCACGGCCAACTGTCACCCGGAGAAGACTCTCTTTTCGTTTTTTTTTTATTTCAACACCACAAAGCACCACATGTCCTTTCTCTCTTTTTTGGGAAAAGAAAAAAAGTTTTTTTTTAAATGCATCACCGAGTCTGCAACGAAACACTGAACTTTTCATCCTCTCTCTCTCTCTCTCGTTCTCTCTTTCTCGGTGCCAAGCCTCGGAGTGAGTCGATTTAGCCGAAGGCAAAAACTTAAGTAGGCCTCCAAGTACGGCCGACGTAACGTTGGAGAGGAGGAAGGCTTTGTTAAAAAGAACTATCATGACAGGCGGCTTTCTTTGTAATGGTTAGCGTCGGTTAGCGTTGCGGCGGCGGCGGCGGCGACGACGGCGATACTCCGGGAGAGGGATGATTTTTTTGTGTGTGTGTGTGTGTGTGTGTGTGTGCCGTTATCTGGCCTCTTTAAGACAAACACATTAATCTCCAGGATATGCACGAGGAGAGATATGCCAGGAATGGTCCTATTTAACCTCAGAGGCTGCCGGGGGAGAACTTGAGAGGCTTCGAGGCACTGAGAGAGAGAGAGAGAGAGAGAGCGAGAGAGAGAGACCCCGAATGACTCACGATCACAAACTAAAACGCTTTAATCTTTTGAGTGCCGGAGAACGACCGTTAATGAGAAAGTATATACACGTACGTTTATGTGCATAGTGCACCGTTGTATATGCGGATCAAAAAGTTGCGCTCTCGTTTGGCAGATTTGGTTATCTTTGATAAACACCGCGGGGTACTTAAGACACGGCAATGTGCCTTTTGTGAAACGGCAGGAGTTTCTCATGGGGGGGGGGGGGGGGGGGCGAAGGGGGAGAGGGAGAGAGAGAGTGAGAGAGTGAGTTAGGGCTACAGAGAGCGAGAGATCCAAAATTAGACCCTTTGTGGAAGTCAGGGGAAACAGGCTGGAAGCTTCACGACACAACATCGCCGGCGTAGTCTCGAGATGCAAAATGTCGGGCGGAGAGAAAGGTTCGAAGGCAATCTCCCGTCTCCACCTCAAACACAGCGGAAACATAAGCAGCCCATGGAAGATAAAAGCGCGCACACACACACACACACACACACACACACACACACACACACACACACACACACACACACACACACACACACACACACACACACACAACACACACACACACACACACACACACACACACACACACACACACACACACACACCTTATCTGAATTTCTTTGTTCATTAATCGTGGGTTTTACAGTGACGACGATTAAGCACAAGTTTTAAATCGTCGGTGTACGTACATACTGTACATACACGTAAATAGATGCTGCCGACCCGAACCCTCTTCCCCCCCAATTACCGCGATATCCGTCCACACGCTCCAGAGAGCGGCGACGACGACGACACGGGACTGTCAGCGAGTTTAGAGTTTAAAAGGAGCGAGCGAAACATGAAAAGTGTCGCAGTCACGGTACAGAGACTCTGTTGTTGTGCTCCTCAGCTCTGAAGGAGGAAGAGGAAGAGGAAGAAGAAGCAGAAGAAGAAGCAGAAGAAGAAGCAGAAGAAGAAGAACTTGTGTGTGTGTGTGTGTGTGTGTGTGTGTGTGTGTGTGCTGGCGGTTGCCATGGAAACACAGGTGTACTGTGGTGGGTGGGTTAGTAGGCGGGTGGGCGGGGCCTCACCTTCCCTCCCCCCCCGGGCCAGGTGCGCTCAGGTATTCATGACATGCAGCTAACCTCCACCCCCCCCCCTCCCCCCTCCCCCAAAAGAACACTATTATATTATCCTCCACCACCACCACCACCAGCACCAGCGTCTCCTTCACCCATCATTTGCTTTAACCGCCTCCTCCGTCGCCGAGATGACCAATCACGTATCATTACCAAAACTAAACTCCCCTAATTAACGAGTCAATTCGTCGTCGTATTTAAACGCGTTCCTAATCGAGATTGACAATTTAGTTTCCGCAGAAATTGCTCGAGCCCTCGTTCGCGCGATTCGTTCGTTCGTATGCGTATGCGTATGCGTATGCGTATGCGTATGCGCCGGGTTATTTGGCAATTTCAATTTTCGCCGAGACGATTAAATATCAATTAGCAATCTGCGTAGCGCAATTAGCGGCGTGAATTATGATGCCGCGCTGACGGGCCCTTCACAGCACAGATGACAAATGATGGCGCGCGGCTTTACTGTTCACTGTGGATGTAAATAGAGAGCATCCAGAGACGACGTTTTCTTTGCTTTCATATCTACTGATTCTCTCTCTCTCTCTCTCTCTCTCTCTCTCTCTCTCTCGCTCCCTTTGTATCTCCGTCTTGTTTTTTCTCTGCTATCTGCTATCTCCTATCTCCTCACCTCTCTCTCTGTCTGTCTCTTTCTCCCTCTCTCACCACCTCTCTCTCTCTCTCCCCCTTTGCTGGGTGCCACTGACTCGCTCCGAGCCCGAGATGAGACGGCGACGGAGAGGCGAGGAGGAGGCGGCGAGGAGAGGCGTCTGAGCGAGTCACATGGCAGCTCGTGTGCTCCAATCTCAAAGCCATCTGCCGCTCTGTTAGAGCACAAAGACGAGAAGAAGAAGAAGAAGAAGAAGAAGAAGAAAGAAAATAATAATCTGTCGCTCACCCTCGAGAAAAAAGAAAGAAAAAAAGTGTGGCCTCAGCAGCACAAATAATGCAGCAGGAGGGGCGGGAGAAGAAAAATAACAAAGTATTTCGCCAGCGCGAGGTTCGGTCTCTCTGGCGTTATTTATAGAGCGCCACAATGCTCCTGGCGATGGTTTGGTGAGAAGGAACCAGTTCTTGAATTGCCTCAGAAGCTCAAGAAATGTTCGTCTTTCGCCGCGCAGAGACACAGTCGCGAAGACGTCACAACACACACACACACACACACACACACACAAAACCGTCTCAAATCACTCCAGATATCTGAGCTGAACTCTGTTGGCGTCGGCGGTTAAGATTGAGAAGGAGAGGACGACGAAGAAGGAGGAGGAGGAGGAGGAGGCAGAGGAGGAAGACTTGGGGAGTTTGGATGGGAGGGGAATTTTAGCATGAGGGTTTTCTCGGGAAAATAAAACCGGGACGATTCAAGAGGTTACGTTTCTACTTGTGGTTAAAGGGATCGGGTGGTGGTGGGGGGGGGAAATATTCAAGACTGCATTGCATTCCCAGACAACAGGTCACGTTCCATAACACCTCAGCGATGCCACATGAATCACACACACACACACACACACACACACACACACACACACACACACACGCACTCGAATTTAGTCACTGATCGAGCCGTGAAGTCGTCTGGTAATCTTAACTCGCGCAAGGAGTACATTATCGACGACTATAGTGTAGGTTTATACAGTTTATACGGCAATTATCGATGTGTTGTATGTTGTGACAATCTCGCTGAATTCATCATGTGATTGATAATGATTTCAATAGCAGATCCCAGGCCGCACTGTTTCCCAGACTCGGATTGTTTGTTCGATCCACGGGGAAACAATTATGAAGACACACACACACACACACACACAAAAGACATCGTTTTAACCTCACTCTTGAAATAATCTTTATTGACACGCTGGTGTGGTTGCATTCTTTCTTAGCACACAAGCTCAGCATGCTAATCCAGCGCGAGGAGTTTGCGAACGACACACACACTCGACACTACACACACACACACACACACACACACACTCTCGGGTGTGTTGAGTGTGACTCATTGTGTGCGTGTTGTGGTTTCCCCCCCCCATTCTATTGCGTGTTGTTCATTTTCTTTCCGTCTCTGAGTTTTCAGCAGGCCGCACGTTCGATACCCCCGCGTCGCAGATGGTTCGACCCGCCCAGCGACACATACACAATGGACCAGAAACCCACACATACACACACACACAATCACTTTAATACGCACTGATTGGGTACATTGAGAGTGTGTGCATGTGTGTGTCTGTTTCTGTGCGCATGTGTGTGTGTCTGTGTGCATGCATGTGCATTGCACACACACACACACACACTTCAATACGCACTGATTGGGTACACTGAGAGGGAGCGTGTCTGTGTGCGTGCATGCATGTGCATTGTACACACGCACACGCACACACAGAATCTCACACACACATGCACACACACACACACACACACACACGTGCACACCTATGTTCCCTAGCTGCGTTTCGGTGGCTGCCGTTCGCTCGACTTTGCACACAAACAGTCGCTATCGAATAACAAATAAGCGACCCGGAGTTCTACTCAGGCGTGATATTGCCCTGAGCCTGAACATACCTCGGTTACCACGGCAGCAGTGGCGGTGTCAACCTATAAAAAGCGTGCACACACACACACACACACACACACTCGGCAAACTACAAACCTACGTCAGATATCCCAGATAGCGAGGCTGGCAAACAACACAACACACACACAAAAAAAAACACAAAGAAAAAGGCTTTTCCCTCCAAAGGCCACGAAAGTTGGCGACTCCCGGTCGAAACACGCAAGCTCGCAAACTCTGACGACCGTCAAAGTGTTTAACTTTAAATCGTCGAGCGTTTAAGTCGTATCAGGTCGCCGCGGAGACCAACTCCGCCTGACGAGTTAACTGGCAACATGTATGCGTGCGTGTGTGTGTGTGTGTGTGTGTGTGTGAGAGTGTGTGTGAAGTTCAAAAAGGAGTCGACTTTATGGCCTTTTTAGGGGTTTTAACAACAGGGCCCACTTGAGTTGGAAGAAGTCTAAGAGTCTCTCTCTTATCTACCTCCCACCCCCCGACCTCCTCCTCCTCCACTCATAAATTATCCTTTCATGAGGTCGGATTGTTCTCGGTGTGTGTGTGTGTGTGTGTGTGTGTGTGTGTGTGTGTGTGTGTGTGTGTGTGTGTGTGTGTGTGTGTGTGTATGAACACAGCCGGTCCCATATGACCTGTATTCTCACTTTATGGTGGATTGGAGAGAGAGAGAGAGAGAGAGACACAGACAGACACAGAGAGAGAGAGAGACAGACAGACAGTCATCGATACACCCCCCAACCCCTCCCACCCTCCCCTAAGTGGGAGTGTCTCAGACGGACGTCGAATTTCCAAAGGAACAAAATCCCACACGGGGGAGAAAAAAAAAAGGAATAAGAGAGATGGACATATAGAAAGAGAGAGAGATATACTGTAGAGAGATATGGAGAAGAGAGAGAGAGAGATACATAGAGAGATGGATTGAGAGGTGGAGTGAGAGAGAGAGAAGGAGAGAGAGGGAGAGAGATAAGAGAGCAAAGAGAGAGTAGATCGAGAGAGATGGAGAGAGAGAGATGGAGAGAGAGAGAGAGAGAGAGAGAGAGAGGGAGATGGAGAGATATAGAGATGGAGAGATAGAGATATAGAGAGAAAGAGGGAGGGAGAGAGAGAGAGCAAAGAGAGAGTAGATCGAGAGAGATGGAGAGAGAGAGATGGAGGGGGAGAAGGAGAGAGAGAGATGGAGGGAGAAGGAGAGAGAGAGATGGAGGGAGAGAAGGAGAGAGAGAGAGAGAGAGATGGAGAGAGAGATGGAGGGAGAGAAGGAGAGAGAGAGATATAGAGAGAGAGAGATATAGAGATGGAGAGATAGAGATGTAGAGATATAAAGCGAGAGATGGATCGAGAGAGAAAGAGAGGGAGAGAGAGAGAGAGGGAGAGAGAGAGAAAGAGAGAAAGAGAGGGAGCGAGAGAGAGAGAGAGAGAGAGAAAATGGGATGTTTGTCTGCCATCACAAAGCTGCTCCTGCATGTTGGCGTTCCTCCATATGACCAAATATGGAGGGAAAAATGCAGCCTTTTCCCGTAACCAAACTTGGGAAAAAACGGTGGGGGAACAGAAAGAGGGAACGTGTGCGTGGTGTGTGTGTGTGTGTGTGTGGTGTGTGTGAGAGAGCTCTATCTCGCTGTGCACACACACACACACACACACAGACAGACACACACAGACACACACCTGGCCGCGCGCCAACTCAGCATGACGGATGGTGATGCTAGACCTGCTGTGACATCTCTGGGAACGGGGTGGCACGCACGCGCACACACACACACACACATGCACCGACACACATGCACTGACACACACATTTACACATGCACAGATACATACACACACACACACTTGCACAAACACACGAGCACACATGCACGCGCACACACACATATGCACAGACACACACTCTCTTGCACATACACACACACACACACACACACACTTGCACAAACACACGAGCACACATGCACGCACACACACACATATGCACAGACACACACACACTTGCACACACACACACACACACACTTGCACATACACACACACACACACTTGCACAAACACACGAGCACACATGCACGCACACACACACATATGCACAGACACACACACACTTGCACAAACACGAGCACACATGCACACACGCACGCACACACACACATATGCACAGACACACACTCTCTTGCACAAACACACAGATACACACACACACACACTTGCACAACCACACGAGCACACACACACACATATGCACAGACACACACTCTTGCACAAACACAGACACATGCACACGCGCACACACACATATGCACAGACACACACTCTCTTGCACAAACACATACACACACAGAAGCACGCATACACACACATGCACAGACACACACACTCTTGCACAAACACACAGACACATGCACACAAACACAAACATTTGCGCCCACGCGCACACACACACACACACACACACACACACACACACACACACACACACACACTGGAGTCATATGAATGGGAAGTGTGCAGATCTGAGCTGACATTACAGTTTTAAAACAGACACACACACACACAAACCGACACACACATACACACAACCTTCACTATCACATAATCCACTAGCCCCACCTCCCCGACCTCCCCCCCCCACCTCCTCACCCGCCCTCACCCCCCCTCCCTCCCCTCTAATAGAACATTCTTGCGAGTACAAAAAAATCGAAAAAGGCCCCAACCCTCCGCTTAAGTTAGAAGCAGTTTGTTTATCCGGCCACCGCTGTCTGCCTGACATTAGCAGTGAAACTACAAGCAAGTTCCCAGTCCCAGTCCCAGTCGGGGGCGGGGGGGGGGGTATTTGTATTTGTTTTTAACGGGGTTACCATGATGAGAATCCCACAAATGGTGTATTTTTCCCTCTCTCTCTCTCTGCGGGTTAAAGGAGTCACCGGCGATAGCAGCTGCTTAGCGAAGGAATAAAAGGATTGATGGAAAAAAAAAGGCCGACGTGTCTTGATTAGTTTAGAGAGTTCGGGCGCGATCGTAAAAAAAACAGAAAAAAAAAACCCCTACGTTCTCCCGAGCCAATCGTTCAAAAGGAGAAAAGTTAAGGGGAAGTTAAACTAATGCGGCAGAAGGGGGGTGGGGGGGGAAACGTACCAAATAAAAACATGTTTTGGTTGAATATCTGCCTCGCTTCTCAACGGCGGGCGGGAGCCCACAAGAGAAAGAACCCAAAATAAAAAGGAAAAAAGAAGTCAAGAGCAAAAAAAAAACGAGAACAAAGCGATAAATACAAAATTGGCGAGCGCAAGAGTTAGCTTTAAACGCCTCCGTTCATCTGACGCAACACCACCACCACCACCAACACCACCACGGCCCCAACGCCCCCCCCGACTTTTGAAAGAATATATAAAAGACTCAAACGCAGATATCCCCCAAAACGTAGTCGAACGCCAATGAATATATCCCCCCGCCGCCTCGGCTCTTAACACTCAATAATAACGCCATGTTTTGCAATTTCACACGGGAGAGATCGACTCCAAGAGAAACTCCGGGGCGATGCCACGACGATGATGAAACGAGTCAACAGAGTATCTCGACGGATCGCGGCGCTCGTAGCTCATTTTTATTGTAATTCTGTTGAACGGGCCTTTTTTACGAAGTGTGTTTGAGCGTACGCAAGTGACCGACCACCTCTGATGGAGATTAAATAATGCATGCAAGGCAGGTGCTGAATGGTTAAAAAAAGAACAGCAGCGAAGCTCCACGTAATTGAATACACTCTGGAGCTGTCATTAAAAAAAAATTGGTGAAAGATACGCCCCGACGGGGGCTGGCGGATAATTAAGGGAATAGAAAAAGAGTGTCGTGTTATTTAACTTTCAATGAATCCGTCAGTCTGCTTGGAAATGTTGTCTTAAAACGAGATCAGAAACTTCCCCCGGAAATCTCGGACAATTAAGCCCACGTTGGAGACGAATTCGGATGAAGTTCGGTAAGCCCAACGGCCGAAGTTCTCCCTGACGTCAGAAGTTTGTTCGCCCCGACTTCCGAAGTTCATTCTCCCCTGACGTCCGAAGTTCATTCTCCCCTGACGTCCGAAGTTCGTTCCAGCCCCGACTTCCGAAGTTCGTTTTGGCCGTTTCGGAAAACAAACCGAAAGCTTCGGCTCACCAGCAGCCGACGGCGCAATTTGGAATGTACACAACCTGGCTTCTTGGCTTGTCAAAGTGAGGAGCCAGACCCCCCCCCCACCAAAATAGAAAACCCTGACAAAAAGCCCCCCCCCCCCAACTATTCTCCTCGGTACACTTCCCCTCCTCACCCGCCGCCGCCGCCTCCTCCTCCTCCCATGGGTAACAGCAGCCTCCTCTTGTTACGGTGACAGCCTGTCCTGACACCTGCAGTCAGTCACCGTAAATGAGGCCTGAACGGCAGAGTCTGCAGCGCCTGGCATCAATCTGCTGCCGCCGCCAGCCCGCAGGGATGCCGGCGCGCTCGCGGAACAGCAGCAGCAGCAGCAGCAGCAGCAGCACAGTGAGCGGTGATGTATGGCTGTGCTTTTAGCGCACGATTTTAAACCGCGACGATAGAGGAAGCCGCGCACTCCCGTAGCTAAAGCTAACCACCGTTGGGGGCCGTAGCACCGGTGAGATTAGAGCCAACCCAGAGCATCTAACTGGGCCACCAATTAAGCCGGCCAGCCACCACAACACGTTGACTTACACACACACTCGTTTGGAGATGGAGATGCAATCAATGGTGTTTTGTGATGACAACAGAACGACATTGTTAGAAGGAACAATGATGAATAAACTCCATCGCACGTTACGTTAAAAAACATGAACCAACCTTGCTGTTCCAAACACCTTGGCGTGGAATCAATTGACATTGTTCCCCCCCCCCCCTGCTGGTGGTATCTGATAAACGTTAGGGACCTACGCTGAATTACGCAACGCCACATAGCCTGTGTGTGTGTGTGTGTGTGTGTGTGTGTATGTAATCAGTAAATGTAATCAGGACGGATATCAGGAAAGCACGGCGAACGACAGGAGAAGGAGGCCGCTTGAAGACGTCGTTTAAAGCGGTCTTTACATCATGCCTTACATGGAAACATGGCAACATACGGCACATACACACACACACACACACACACACACACACACACACGAGAACACGCTATGATGTAATGTAGCTCGGAGCGTGTTCTACGAAGAAGAAAAAAAATGATACCGCTATAGCTGAGGTTCTGCAAGAAGTAGTTT
>PIJE02002199.1:31143-39757 GCA_002895965.2 Coryphaenoides rupestris
CAGCAGCTTTTGGCCGACTTTTTGGAGCTCTTGTAACGAGAGACTCTGCGACAGCTACTGGTACGGCTGCTGTTGACAAAAAAAAAAAAAGAAATAATGCAGCAAAACTTTATCGAGCCACAAAAGAAAAGACAAAACACTAAACACTAGAGAGAGAAAAAAAAACATCGTCTCGGTCCGGGAGGTTCAGCGAGCAACGTTTATCTCGCGGCCCTCAAACATTTTCTCATTACTTCATTACGATGTTTTCTCGTTTCCTCTCGAGTCAATTTCAAACCACCACCGACCGGGTACTTTTTTACGATATAATGAAGTGAAAACGCCGTGCTCGGAACACGCCACACGGAGAGAAATCCGGACGAAACACTTCAGTTGTGACGAAGAAATCGTTTTTTCGAGGAAATGAGACTTTAAAACGGAGGGGGCGGGGTCTAAGACATCTGGGCGGGCCATCTTGCCATCATCCATCGATCACATGGGAAGCATCTATTGGACGTCGGGGGGCTAATTAAGACACACTGACACACTCACGCTATTAAGGACACGCCCCCTCTTCGCTCGTTAAACTATCCGACGCGCACACGCACACACACACACACACACACACACACACACACAGAGAGAGAAAAAGCCCTGAGTGTGTGTTTCTTCCAATCCCCGTTGGCAGAGTTGTGATGAGGTAAGAGACTCAACAGTGCCAGGCTATGTCCCTGCGGCAACGTGGGTGATTAAAATGTCTTTCTTAAAGGCAGGCGGGAGTGTGTGTGTGTGTGTGTGTGTGTGTGTGTGTGTGTGTGTGTGTGTGTCTAAAGAGGGGCTGTATTTTTCTGGCCGCCCTCCTGTCCACACGCCGGGACTCAAAGTTAAGTTCGGAGCACAAAGACGGACAAATTACCCGACGGATCCTGAATGGAATCCACCACTCAGTGCATCCATCCTGTCTGGAGAGGGAGGGAGGGAGGGAGGGGAGGGAGGGAGGGGAGGGAAGGGAGAGGATGGAGAGGAGGGCCCTGATAGGTTCATAAAGACCGAGGGAGCCATTGTGATGCTTCTCTTCATTATCACTCGGGAAGTCCGAGGTGTCCATAACTCAAAGACACGCGCGCACGCACGCACATACATACGCAAAGCAACGAGTGTGTGTGCATGTGTGCATGTGTGTGTGTGTGCCGTGTGTGTGTGTGTGACGTGTGTGTGTGTGTGACCTGTGTGTGTGTGCGGGCGGCAGGGTATGCTTCTGATTAGGGCGCAGTAGTCGACTCTATAAACGCACTCTTCGGCAATTACTCTCGCCGCCCCCGACGCAGACCTCAGACTGTGCTGCCGGCTAATTGGCTGAATCAGGTGAGGGAGACGGCTGTCATCCAATCGGACGAGGGCACCTTCACGCCATAACGAAAAGAAACAGGAATAATAATAACCAAAAAGAATAATAATAATGATAAACCCATTCTATATATTAGTTTAGAATCGCTGTACTGTAACTGGTTTGGGAGCGGTGACATAAATGTCTGTAAATGTTTTACTGGCCTATTAGATTACGTGGTTATTTAGACATTAGAAGGACACACGTATGCAGCTCCTGCGAATATGGGGAACTGAAAATTCGTCACACACACACACACACACACACACCACACACACACAGACACACACACACACACACACACACACACACACACACACACACACACACACACACACACACACACACACACACACACACCACACACACACACACACACACACACACACACACACACACACACACACACACAGATTTGAAGTCTGGATATAATCATAGGTGGGGAGGGGGGTGGGCTTGGGTTTAACATCGTAACCAATCAGACACCTCGTGAAGGAAACCAGGGGGGGTAAGGGGGCGGGGAGGTCGCCCAGGCGCGTCTCGGGTCCCACCGGGGTCCGCCCCCAAAGGGGAGGGAGGGAGGGTAGGAGGGGGGAGAGGGGTGGAGGGAGAGTCTTCCTGTGCTTGCTTTTATCAGATGAGCATAGGAAAAGGGCTTAGCCTAGCCTAGCCTAGCCTAGCCTAGCCTAGCTGAGCCGAGCCGAGCCTAGGGCCAACGACAATGGACAATTATAAGTTCAATTAGCTGATTTTTTGGACTATTGGACTATTATTGGACTTCCAATTCGGTTACATAGCTTGCAGGCACTCTCACTGCACTGTACTGCACTGCACACGTATCATTTCTCATTATACTTCACATGTTGCTGGTACTATCTCCTATTCCTTCATGCTATTATAAAGATATTACTGGACTGCACGAGGACACTTTCCGTTGGACTGTACTCATGAGGAACTGTATTACTAATTGTTTAGAATAGTTTCAGAGTGTCTGTTTAGAAGAGTACTGCGGGAGTGAATGGGGAGTAAGCGTTCCATTGTACTCGTTTCACGTGGCAACGAAGGGATCTTGAATCATCGTGAATCTCGGCGTACGACATTAACGGTATGGACGCATTGCATTGCGGCTCCGAGTTCAAGGAGAAGAAAAGAACGCATTTTTTTGCATGACGCACGACTTTCTGTGATGATATCAGAAGCCCCGCCGAGGAGGATTGTGCGGGAATGACCTCACCTCTCACGCAATCAATCACCCGGCGAGTCCAACGGAACGGCGCAGAGGCCCACGCCAGTTCATAGGTTTTACCTTATAAGACTTTATAAGGGTTTTCAAGGGATCACACACACACACACACACACACACACACGCACGCACGCACAGAAAAACAAACCAAAGAAAGGAAGAAAATCTTCTGCGGCCGAGTATTTGGGTTTGAAGCGGCGTCTGCGGCGAAAAAACATACACTTTCGCAGACGTACTTTTCTCCCTGCGAGCGCTTGGCATCCGTCGAGGAGCAGAAGGCGAGCCAAGGTGCCAATTACCGAGCGGGCTTTTTGTCAGGCTTCCCGTTAACAAATCAGGCCTTGAGTGATAGCGCGATATCAAAGTCGGAGAACGGCGCAAATTAAAAAGAACAAAAAATAAATAAATAAATAAAAAGGACAGATCGAGTTTCATTTCTTTCTGCCGAGGTGACAAACACTTTGAAAGAGAAGAGATTCGAACGGTTCGCCTTAAATGCCACACGGCACATTTTGTTCCACGAGCGCGAGCCAACCTCTGGAAAGGAGATATCGGACCGGTGTCTTTATTTGCTTTTTTTTTCTCCACCCGTATTTGTACGTTTTATTGAATGTCGTGCTCGAACACAGGGCAATGTAAATAAAGTTAATCCAATTGGGTTTTGATACCGCGGTGCGGGACTTCTGCCGTACGGTCCGCATAACGACCAGATTTGCCGCTGCGCAGAAATGGATCCCGGCTCAGAGCGGCCTTAAAGGAATATGATGCCGGATTATACCAAATATGATTTCACGCCGAGATCTTTATCGCCAAGACGAATGCGTACGAAACAAAGTGTTCCCCGTTTATGAGCGGGGAGGCAGGGGTCGCCTCGTCTCCTGGCTAGCCGGTTTAGACTCCCTATCTGCAGCGCCTGCTGTCTTCACATGAATCTAAATGGAAGATTCCCACAGGTCGCTTTGGATAGAGCGTCAAAACAGTAATTAAGGGATCTAGGGCGTGTGTGTCACGTGACCGTAGACAAACATCGAAGGGCTGTCGTCTAAACATGCGTTTTCCGCGAGGGAAGACATACCAAAAGCGGCTCCGTCGGCGAGAACCTCGTCACCCGGCCAGCAGGAGTTTAAAAACCGTGCGCGAGTTCGACATCCCCAAGAAAAAAAAGAAGGAGAGAAAAAAGCTTGGAACGGTGGTCCAAGCTTCTCATACCGTACGACTTACTGTGCGGTTCCCTCTGGGCCCGGCGCACTTCAAATTACACGCTATCCGATTCAAACGAAAACGGGGAGGAGGTGGTGGGGTTGGAGGGTGGGGTGGGGTGGTGTGGGTGGGGTGAGCCAGGACCTGGGAACTGGGAACCGGGGGGACCGGGGGTACCGGGGGACCGGGGGCGCCGAGTGCCGAGCGCGTGCGGGTGCGGGCCGTCGGCCAAAAAAGCCCTTCCTCGCCTGCGGCCCCGCGTCAATCACAATCACCCCGAGACGAGAGGCAGCCCAACTGGACCGTGTCCTGGCGGACCGCGCTCCAGAACATACAAACCCTCCCACCCACCCACCCACCCCCTGAAACTCAAACCTCCCCCCCACCCCCACCAAATTCTGCGCCCCCGAGAATGAGCTGAGACGGACAGGTTCACCTGGCTGGCTCTACCGAGAAGAACCAATCATGTGTGTGTCGATGTGTGTGGACCTCAAACGTCCTGCAAATCTGCATAGAATTAAAAAAAACCAACAGAGAGAGAGAGAGAGAGAGAGAGAGAGAATATTATTGGGGGCATAGTTCACATAGTTTCTATTCTCCTCCTATTGGATGAAAACATGGACCTACAAAAACTTGGCACCTGCAGCGGAGGCGTGGCGACGTTTAGGCCGACGTCTCAGCGTGCCGTCGCCACTAATTGGCCGATATTTGTGGGGAAACCTTGGCCCGGCGCGCCGTACAGGTAAACACACATTTAGCACGAGAAGAAGACACAACAACAGGACAAACACAAGTCCATCCCCTTTGTCATCCAATCCCCCGCCTCTTCTCTCTCTCTCTCCCTCTTGTGCCAGTTTTCCCTTCCACCTCAATTATTCTCCCCACTTATTTGGCAACTCCTGCCCCGCGGTTTAAAAAAAAAAAAAACCCAGAATGCAAGGCTGTTACTTGCGGAGGAGCGTTGGAGTTTTGTGCTTTTAGAAGCTAACAGGCTACTGCCAGATGATACAATAGGTTCAATAAGAGGTTCCCAACCCTTGACTTTTGGTGTGCTACCAAGTTTAGACCTTTTGACCTTTTTTAAGACCTTTGGCGGACTACGTCACATGCTGATTATGATGAAGTGAAATGAAGTGAGCGACGGTATATATTATTGTTTTCTATTGTTGCCGATTTGTCCATTTCAAGATTAATATCCCACATACCATCCGCAGTACCCTCGCGGACCAGCGGGTTTAAAAGCACTGGGCTGACTAGACCACTGCACACACACACACACACACACACACACACGCGCATCTGATCCGATCCAAAGGCGAGGTTGCGTTTAAACGCAGGGGGAGGGAAAAGTCCTGTTTTGCAAAAGTTGCAAAGGCATCGGAAAGAGCGAGCGAGCGAGCGAGCGAGAGGAGAGAGAGAGAGATCGAAAGAAAAGAGTAACAGAGAGAGAGAGCGAGAGAGAGAGGGAGGGAGGGAGGGAAAAAGCCAGCAGGCTTGACCGCACGGCACGGTCCAGATACCAGAGAGAGAGCGGAAACACAAAGGGGCAGAGCTCTCTGCATCCTGTCGGCACAGCACCCAGCCCTGCTGCTGCTAGAACTGTTGCTGACCCCCGGGGACCCACGGCTGCTGCTGCTGCTGCTGCTGCTGCCGCCCCCCGGGGGACCCACGGCTGCTGCTGCTGCTGGGTGCTGCTGCTGCTGTTGTTGTTTCTCTCTGCACTGCCAGCCAAGCAAGAGCAGACTGTTATCGCCACAGTGCACAATTACCTCCACATTCTACCCACTGTACAGTAGACTGAGAGTTCGCCTTCGCCTGCCTGCCTGCCTGCGACTCAAACTGTCAACCCGAAACGAGACAAAACTAAGGTTGCAAGCCACCGCAACATTATCTTCCAGACTTTCTCTTGGAATCTCTTTTTACTTGTTTTTACTTTCACCATGTCCTGAGTAGTAGTCACACGACGGCACACGGACAATTCATTTACCCACCCCTGGATTAATTTAGGCCTCATAAAGTTTATCTTATGTCTTATTAAACGTGGGCGCGTAAATGTATGCGCGTACTACGGAAGGACTACGTGCATGTCATCGCGTTGACGCCTCAGTGTCAAGAGCGTAGGAGGGCTGGAGTGATGTATGTATGTAGTGATGTGTGTATGTATGTATGGATGTAGGAACCACAGCCACAGTGTGTGTGTGTGTGTGTGTGTGTGTGTGTGTGTGTGTGTGTGTGTGTTATATTCTGTTGTTTTCCATCTTGTTTTATTGTACTGTATTTCTTCGGGATGAATAAAGTTCTATTCAATTCTTCTGATTTTCAGGAAAGTAAATTCCTGTATTATTATTAGGATTATTGTTATTATGATTTACTATGATTATTATTATTGTTATTATTATTATTACTATTAATTACTATTATGCTTATTATGATTATTGGTATGATGATGATGTATTATTATTATTAATAATTATGATTATTATGATTTCACTAATTATTAGAATCACTTCACAGAGGAATGAGTGAAGACTCACCTGCGACCACGACGGACTCTCCTGAGACGAGACGTGACAAGAAGACGACGCCGAGCAGGAGGACCGCAGCCATGCTCTCCAGAGGACGGAGCTCAACACACTGACGACCCGCTGCTGGGGTCTCGAGCTTTTAGAGGCGCGCTATCTCTAGGGGGAGGACTTCAAAGGGCTGTCCCGCCAACCGGCACCCCTCGTCTCTCTGCTGCAAGGCGCCAGCCGTCCCGGGGACGTTGCCGACAGTCAGCACGGACCGACCCGGGCGCGCCAGTACTGTCCGCATCTTTCTCGCTCTGACACCCTCCTCCGACCATCCGGGACGCCCCGAATTCCCAAACATCCTCGCCCCTGGCCGGCCCCCCCCTTAATTTCCGCGTTCTCGAAACCCTCCATTTTCATGATGGACTTATAGATGTCGTTATATGTGGGTAAGGCCATTAGCATCGGTTGTTGGTGGTGTGTGTGTGTACAGCTGACAGTCCACACACTACAGCGCACACACTACAACGCACACACACAGCCACACACACAACACACACACACACACACACACGCACACACACACACACACACTGTCACACACACACACACACACACACACACACACACACATGCACACACACACACGCACACGCACACAGACACTGACCATAACACACAGGGCACTACTTTCTTGGGAGACCGGCAGTGACGCGGAGTCTGCGTGCTCGACAGTAACCCGCCGCCGCCTCAGCACTCAGGCGGCCTCTCTCAATTCACTTCAATTCAATTAAATTCAACAAAGCTTTATTGGCATGAACGTTATCACAACATTATTGCCAAAGCCACATCCAGTTTGTACAAACATGAAATGAAGCTGCACTTCCTGGGTTAGGAAGTGCAGCTCTCTCTCTCTCTCTCTCTCTCTCTCTCTCTCTCTCTCTCAATTCAATTTAAAGAGCTTTATTTGCATGGGAAACGTACATTTACATTGCCAAAGCGAGTGGTAAATAAAAAGTATATTTATAAAGAACTAAATATATACAGTAAAAGTAAAACAGCGGAGGACTCGCAGAGATAAATACACATAGTATATCATATAAAGAGAAAAAATATTGATCTTCCCATGAAAACGGGTACTGAGGAGAAGGAAGAGAGCTAAAGCACGAAGAAGAGATCAAAAAGAGACAGCACAAAAGAATTCGAAGAAGTGAGACCGCATACAACATAGTTGAGAAAAGTGAAAGGAGCTCACATATGAACATATAGCAGAGGAAGATAATAAGTGTAACAAGAAAAAGACACTGAAAAACATCTGACATCGAATTCAACACACGAGTATTCTAGTTAGAAGTCCGTGATAATAGCGCGCCTTTATTAATCAGGAGAAAATACGACCAGGGCATTCCCTAGCACTATAATTAATATAAATAAAATAAAAAAATACTACACTTCCGTGCCTACAACACTGACTCAGATATAACTTACCGACCGTCACACTCACTCACCTCACCCATCCTCCACCACCACCAAGAATGACAGGTGACAATCTGTATGGAGGTTGTATTCCGTTGTCCTTTTCCTGTCACAACAGCTCACAAATCTTGCTGCTGTGTTTGCACATTCCTGTACCTCGCCCAGCAGATATGGAAGTTTTTGGTTGTTTGTTAACTTTTCAAAATTCTTTTGGGTGTTTGAGATCTGTGGGAAGAATGTATCTCTAATTTCTTGGTAAAGGTGGCAGGTTGTCAGGAAGTGTAGCTCTGTTTCCACTTCCTGTTGGTCTCTCTCTCTCTCCATCTTGGGGGCCGGGCTGCATAGTGAGTCTCCAGGCGTGCTGTGATTGGCTCTCACGCGATCACCTCATGCAAGACATTGGTCTCCAAATCCAGTGCTGCTGTGCAGACTATTGCTTTGGTTATTTCTCATGCAAGACATTGGTCTCCAAATCCAGTGCTGCTGTGCAGACTATTGCTTTGGTTATTTCTTAAATCGGATATATATTTGCCAGACATTTTTTACTTGCTATTCCATAAAGCATTTGGCTCCCAATGTGGGCTTCTTGTAGGATTTAAAACAAGACATGTTTCCCTAGAGTAACACAATGTGTGCCTTTGGTGTATATACACACGTTCATCAATATATACACACGACTATTCATACAATGATTTATTATTTTCACAATAACCATATTATCAGACGGACAGCGCTTTTAATACACTGCTTGCTTACAAAGGATATTAATATACAGTACATGCTCCTGAGGGGTGGGGTTGGGGCTGTTGGGTGGTGGGT
>PIJE02002199.1:39768-59768 GCA_002895965.2 Coryphaenoides rupestris
CAGACTGTTATCGCCACAGCCTCCAACATTCTACCCACTGTACAGTAGACTGAGAGTTCGCCTTCGCCTGCCTGCCTGCCTGCGACTCAAACTGTCAACCCGAAACGAGACAAAACTAAGGTTGCAAGCCACCGCAACATTATCTTCCAGACTTTCTCTTGGAATCTCTTTTTACTTGTTTTTACTTTCACCATGTCCTGAGTAGTAGTCACACGACGGCACACGGACAATTCATTTACCCACCCCTGGATTAATTTAGGCCTCATAAAGTTTATCTTATGTCTTATTAAACGTGGGCGCGTAAATGTATGCGCGTACTACGGAAGGACTACGTGCATGTCATCGCGTTGACGCCTCAGTGTCACGCTCCTCCTCCCCTCCCCCCCTTCCACTCCTCTTCCTCCCTTTCCCCCCCCCCCCCTCCCCCTCCTTCCCCCCCTCCCCTCGTTAAAGGTAGGGTGGTTGTGTGTGTGTCAGCCCCTGCTGCACCAGCGACCACGAGACAGACACACACACACACACACACACACACACACACACACACACACACACACACACAAACCACACACACACACACACACACACACACACACACACACACACACACACACACACACACACACACACACACACACACACACACACACACACACACACACACAACACACACACAACACAACACACAACACACAACACACAACACACAACACCACAACAGACACAGCGAGGAGGGAGAGAGAGAGAGAGAGAGAGAGAGACAGAGAGAGAGAGAGACAGAGAGAGAGAGAGAGAGAGAGAGGGTGCATTGCATTCCAGAGGTTGGTCCACTGACTCGCCCGTCCCCGACTTGAGTCTGTGTGCGCGCCCTTATAAGGAACGACCAGGGCATTCCCTGCATATTATAACCCCCCCCCCCCCCCCCCCCCCCCCCCCAACACCACCCTCACCCCCACCCATCCTCCACCACCACCACCCACACCAACCCAAAATCCGGCACAACTTATCAGCCACGTTTTCCATCGATCACTGCAGACAGACACTGCCTCCGCCATCACTGCTTCTGCTGCTGTGTCGCCATGGCGATTTGATAGACCCCCCCCCCCACCCATCCATCCCACCAACACCACCACCCTTCCCCACCCTCATCCTCCTCCTCGCCACATCCACACCCTCCCCATGTCTCCCACTACCACCACCAGCGGAGTTACCACTTCACAGCTTCTGCCGTGTAATGAAGCCGGGATCAAAAGGCCCTTTCGAGGGGGGGTGGGGTGGGTGGGGGGGTTGCTGAAGAAGCAAAAAACAAAACGAGAGAAAAGTAGGGTGAGACAAAAAAGAAAAGAAAAGAGAAGAAAGAAAAAAGAAAAGATATATATCCTCTTCCTTCCCCAGGGCCCCGGGGAGCTGGGGGGTGAGGGTGAGGGGTGAGGGTGGGTTCTGAGGATCGCCAAGAATGTGATACCTTGAAATAGACCGTGTGGGGGGGAGGGGGTGTGTGTGGGGGGGGGGCTGAAGGAAGTGGATTCATCTGTGCCCCGGATAGCGAGGAGAGGATTTTTGAGGTTTCGCAGGAATCCTCCCCGACATCTGTAGCCGGGCCCCTGCTATGGTTATGGCTGCTATAGGCTGCTATCGTCTTAGATCTGCAGGGGCCTTTGAGACTACCCTCTCTCTCTCTATCTATCTAGGTCTCTCTCTCTGTCTCTCTCTCTCATTCTAGAAATGTCTTTTAACATACCTCAGGTTCTTTACTCTCTCTCTCTCTCTCCCCAAGGCTCCCCAAGGCCACAACAAACAAAATGTATTCACTTTTTATGTCTTTTTTTACATCCGGAAGCCTGTGTGTACTTCTAAGTCTAAGTGGTAATAAGTTCATTAAGGGGACAGAAAAGAAAAGAAAAGCCAAGCCAAGCCTGCCACACACATCCAGCTGGTTTACGATTCTTATGAGCATTTAATTTAGTTGCTTTTACATTGCATCATTTGACCAACTAAGTCATGCGATGGGATCATGGGGAGGACACTGGGAGAGAGAGAGACAGAGAGACAGAGAGAGACAGACAGACAGACAGAGAGAGAGAGAGATCTGGTCTGTAGGCTGCGCAGGACGGCCTGGGCAGGGTCTCGGGTTCGAATCCCGCCCACAATACGCATCTTTTGTCCCCCCAGAACAATCTAAACACGGGCTAAAGTTGTGAAAGGAACGGGATTGGTGCACAATAACATACAATAGCATACAAGCATCCGTCTTTGTGCAGAGAAGATAAAACAAGTAAGCATTTGTTTGCAGAAGGTTCTCGTTTTTGTCCCCTCCGCAGGCAAATCGTCACAGTGTTTCGCGGCGGATGATGTGACGACTTCGGAGTGTCCACAACCTCGGGGTTATCGATCAGCAATCGGAGGCGCCGGAGACATTTCTTTCAACGCGACGCGCACACACACACACACACGACGCGCACACACACACACACGGGATTAGAAAAGAAACTACAACCGCGTGGCCGCGCGTCGCTGAACTCGCGTCGACACGCCAGGCGCGCGTCCGCTTTTGTAGTTCTTTTTTTAGTGAGAGAGTTGCGGCGGCGGCTTACCTGCTGGCGCTGTGGACGTGAGGAGAAAGTAGTGAAGTTGTACCTCTTGAGCTTCTAGTCGAGACAACCGCAGTCTGGATGGGCCCCTCGCACTGTGATGCACTGAGGAGAGGAGAAAAAGAAAAGAAAAGAAGCTTAACTCTCAAGCCCCTCCCTTTAAAAAAAATAAAAAAAGGGCCCCTCAAGCCCCTCCCTTTAAAATATATATACAAAAAATAAAAAAGCACCCCTCAAGCCCCTCCTTTTAAAATATATTTAAAAAAATTTATAAAAAAAAGGCCCTCAAGCCCCTCCTTTTAAAATATATTAAAAAAAAAAATAAAGAAAAATGGCCCTCAAGCCCCTCCCTTTAAAATATATAAAAAAAATAAAAAAGGGCCCTCAAGCCCCTTCCTTTAAAATATGGTGGGACTCGATACATTTTTGGCTTTTGTAATTAATTAATCTCAATTAATCACATTGTAATCGCATAGCAATATTTGACACGAGAAGCAACATTTTTCAATTCAAATGGATTTTGGTATACAAGTGAATCAATGAATAGACATACATATACATATACATACTATATACATATACATACTATATACATGTACATATACATACTATATACATATACATATACATACTATATACATATACATATACATACTATATACATATACATACTGTATACATAGACATATACCTACGTTTAAGGAGCAAAATCCTGTTTATTTTATCTACACAGACCAACAGTTTAACATAAAGTGCCATCTCTACCATCTCTACCATCTAAAATGGTAACAACAACAACAAACAAACAACCGGTCAAACGCGGTCTCTTCCGGTCAAACGCGGTCTCTTCCGGTCCGTCCAGAAACGTTCCGTGGTGTTTGGAGTGCAAAAATAAAGCGCGATTAAAATGCGTTTATTAGTTGTAACGCGTTATTTTTTCTGTAATTAACGCGTTAAAGTCCCGACCCTAATATATATATAAAAAAATTAAAAGGACCCCTCAAGCCCCTCCCTTTAAAATATATAAAAAAATAAAAAAGGACCCTCAAGCCCCTCCCTTTAAAATATAATGACACACACACACACACAGACACACACATACAGACATACACCCAAAGTTATGAATGAATGAATCATATAACTGGATAGGTAGGTAACGCGTGATTACTAATCCAATCCCGGACATATTAGTATAGCAGTAGACATATACAACAAGCTCTGCCTTGTCAGGACTGAGACCCCCAACTCCTCCTCCTCCTCCTCCTCCTCCTCCTCCTCTCCAAAAATGCCCCCTTTTTTCGCGTTCTCCTTTTTCGGGGCCCCTGTAAGAAAATCCTCTGTCAGGACCGATCATATGAAATGTTAATCTTGGCCAAAAAGGGGGCGGCCGTCTGCTAGAGCGCTCACAGGGCCCAACAGAAGGCCCCGAAGCCTGCGTTTGAAATACTATATTACAGCGTCTATAAATTCCTTGATGTAATGTTCAGGAACCACTGGATTTTTTTTCTCCTTCTCCTTCTCCTTCTCCTTCTCCGGGATCCATACCATATCTGACATTTAAGTTCTGACGATGACATTTCGCGCCGCAATAAGGCTATCGTTTTAATTAAGCAAACAAACGTCACACGTTAAATTAATTCAGCATGCATGGCGATAGTGATGCCGACGCTAACACAACAATACACAATGCATTTATTCATTATTTATTCATATACAGTACGCCGCAGTTTGTGTGACCTTCTGCGTCTGGGCTTAAACGAGACCGGAACACAATGGGGCTCAGTGTGTTCTCTTCTTCTGTGGTGGAAGCCCCAGCGTGAGACATGTCCCCGCTATTGTTTGTCCCGCTCTTAGAGCAACAATGGCGCGAACAAAGGACGAACGTACGAGTATTAGCGCGGCGACGGGCGCAGACAACACAAACACACTGAGCGTGTTTGTGTTGTGGGCACACGGCCCGTCGCCTCTGCCTCCATGTGCCAATATGATTCCCCCGCAAGTGTGTGTGCACAGTATGTGTGTACAGTGTGTGTAGGGTGTGTGTGTAGAGTGTCGTGTATGTAGAGTGTGTGTGTGAAGAGTGTGTGTGTAGAGTGTGTGTAGTGTGTGTGTAGGGGGGGTGGGGGGGGGTGGGGGGGTGTAGGGGGGGGGGGGGGGGGGGGGGGGCGGTCGACATGCACATCCATGCACATCCATGTGCATGTGGATAAACAGAGAGAGAGAGAGAGAGAGAGAGACAAGAGACAGAGAGACAGGGAGAGAGAGAGAGAGAGAGGGAGAGAGGGAGGGAGGGAGGGAGAGAAATAGAGAGACATCCATGTGCATGTGGATAAACAGAGAGAGAGAGAGAGAGAGAGAGAGACAGAGAGACAGGGAGAGAGAGAGAGAGAGAGGGAGAGAGGGAGGGAGGGAGGGAGAGAAATAGAGAGACATCCATGTGCATGTGGATAAACAGAGAGACAGAAGGAGAGAGAGAGAGGGAGAGGGAGAGGGAGAGAGAGAGAGAGGGAGAGTGAGAAGGAGAAGGAGTGAGAGGGAGAGAAAGAGAGACATCCATGTGCATGTGGATAAACAGAGAGACAGAAGGAGAGAGAGACAGAAGAGAGAGAGAGAGAGAGAGAGAGAGAGAGAGAGAGAAGGAGAGAGAGGGAGATAAAGAGAGACATCCATGTGCATGTGGATAAACAGAGAGAGAGAGAGAGAGAGAGAGAGAGAGAGAGAATGGGAGAGAGAATGGGGGAAAGGGGGAGAGAGGGGGAGAGAGAGAGAGCAACAAAGACAGAGAGATAGAGAGAGTGATGGTGACAGAGAGAAAGACAGAGAAAGAGAGAGATCGAGAGAGAGAGAGAGGACAAGCGACACAGGGAGAAAGAAAAAGAAAGAGAGAGACGGAACAACAAGTTTTAAAGAGAGAGAGAGATAGTATGAGAGAGTGGCAGAGAGAGAGAGAGAGAGAGAGAGAGAGACAGAGAGAGAGAGAGAGAAGGCTGGAGTCAATATATTCCCTAAATCGCTAAATGTGTTCATGTTCTTTAAAAGGACGCCCAGATATGAAGCCAGACGCTCCACCACCACCCCCCCCCCCCCCCCCTCCAGATCCCAACTGTCTTGACAACAAGTTGGCCCGACATCCGAGATAGATTAATACGATTCAAAGACGGCTCCGACGGTGAATACGTGAGCGCCTGCAACGCGCACACACATGAAATGATGCCTCGGCCTTTCTCGGGCATTGTTTGAGGGATTCGGCATAACGTCCGTTAAAATCTGGCGTTTGTTCGCGGGCACGTTCGCTTTCTCCTCTGTTTACACGATGAGCTCAGGTGTTTATCGGAAAAGAAAGAGAAAAAAGGACGCACGTTCCGTTCCGTTCCGTTTCCACTGCGGTGTCGTCAGGGGTCAGGGGTCAGGGGGGCTTAAGTGGCGATCGCTTGTTAGTACCGAAACACACACACGCACGCACGCACACGCACACACACACGCGCGCTTGTAAACACAACGTTTCTCGCCGTCGGTGTCGCGTGTCGGCGCGCGAGGAAGGACGGGCGCGAGCGGGAACCGCCGCTTTTGTGTGTTTTTATCACGTTCGTCTGTTTCGGTTCGCTTCCTTTTTCGCGGTGACATTTGTTGCTCCCAGAAAACGCATCAAGCAAAACACACACCCACACTCGGAATACAAAACCGTGAGTTTATATACGCGCACTCGCTCGCTTGGACCAAAACAAAGCAAGCAAGCGCGGCATATATTCACTTCCAACCACATCTCTATCATAACAGAATTCAACGACGTGAGTTTATGGACATATAAAAACGTATCGGCGCAATGGATTGTGGTCAAAAAACCGAAGGGCCTTTGAGGGCCAACGATACTTCAGGTTTAGGGGCTGAGGGTCCCTTGAAGGCCGAGAAGATTAACACACACAAACGGCCCGTTCTCTCTCTTGTTGTGTACTAACGTTAAGATGGACGCCCGTTTACTTGTGTCGCCAACAAGAACAAGAACAATTTTAATCCACGGTCAAAGCCGCTGGCGTTAGCTTTGGGTGAACCTGGAAGCAAGGAAGAGAGAGAGAGAGACCGAGAGAGAGACACGAACAAGGCGGATAAGTGTTGTAAATTGTGTCGACGTCAGTCAGTTTAAAGAGGTGTATGAGGCGACAGGAGCGAGCTTGAAGTCGAAGCGCTTCCCGCTTTTTTTATTGCCGCCGTGAACCGACAAACAAACGAGGAGGCCGCCTCCGCCGTCCGCCTGTGATTGACGGCGAGCCGGGGCGGCGGAGACAGTAAGCTGAGGATAGCTGCAGTCGGCATAATAATAATAATAATAATATGATAATGATATCTCACTGCTGTTTCTCCAGTGCTCTACGGTAGTTCAGAAGGCGTTTAGCGTCGCCATCGTATTGTTATTGCGCCGTCTCCTCGTGCTATAATATGCTAATGTACAGTAATACATACTTTTATCACATCACAGGCTTGACGCGGATGGAAACCGCATACATTTTGTATTCCGTTTCATCCCCTTTTTGTGTGTGCCTGACACTGTTACTTACCTAATCGCTTACCCTCTGCGTGACTTTATGTATTTATCTTGTCTTTTTTTTTTTTTTTATCTTTATCTTATCTTGTTTCTGGGCAGCGGACCTTAGTTTGATGCCGAGCATAATGGATGCCCAACGTTCGTCTTGAATAATCGCGCGGGGAAACACGACACGTACGAGTACGTGTGTGTGTGTGAATCACCGTTAGCGTCTCCCGGCCGTTTTTTTCCGATGAAACCCGGGACACGTCTTTTCTTTCAACGGTGTGTGTGTGTGTGTGTGTGTGTGTGTGTGTTACAAAAATGGGTTTGGAACTTCTCCCTCTCTGACCCGCCCCCCCCCATCCCATGGATCATTTCGCTGATGTGAAATGATTTATGAAGGTCGGTTACGTGCAGTATAACCTCCGAGAGGCCCGGTGACCAAGTTGTTACCGCACCTGGTCTCCCGGAGCCTGCCTCTTTTATTTTTTATTTATTTTTTTTCTGTTTCTCGACATGTCCAGGGGCACCGGCGCGCCTCCCTGAGGGACGCCGTCATCTCTGCGAGGACCCCCCCCCCCCCCCCCTAAGCAAAGCAAACACCGGCCGCGCTGTTTGTTGACTCAAGGCGGGGGTAAGAATCCATCCAAACAGGTGAACGTGACGCTCCGGGTTAGAAAATCACATTACGCGGTCCCTCGAAAACATACGTACGTTTTGACAAAAGCGAATGTTTTACGTTCATTTCCCAAACCCCTGGCGCCTCCGGAATTCTTTCTAAATTGTGCCGAGAGTTAAAACAAACACGGCATCGGCTATCGTGTTTTTTTCTTCTTCGTCTTCTTCAAATGGGAATTATCGTTATTCCTATTTGACTTCGGGAGCAGGTATCTTTTTGTTTTTTTTGTCATGTTTAAACTGTGAATAATTGCCATAAAATAATACACATTTGGTGGACCTAATCTGTGAAGTGACCTGTTCCAGCGATCTTCCATCACAAGGAGGTATGATGTCATTGTGATGTCAGTGTAAGGTTCGTTTTGTGCTTTGTCGACTGTATGTACAACGTAATAAGTAATTCCCAAGCCCAGCCGTTGTGCTTCTTCTTCAAATCTGTAACAGATTTCTTTCTTAAAATATATTTTCCACGAGGTCAAAGTCCTTCAAATAAAGTCTTAATAAAGTTTGGAAAAAAAGGGCAAGAATGCCCAAGGGATGTTTTAGTGTGAGAGTCGCAGCCACGATAAATTGGTAGCAGGCGATAAATTGTTCCGGGTCCCTGACAACCGCGTACATTTATTCGAAGTCACAATAAAGTTATCGTGCAGCGAGGAAAACAACCGAGCATTCATCGCCGAGCTCCGAGTCTCCCGCCTGCAACCGGAACATCCCGCCTGCCTGGGGGCGCTCTCTCACGTCTTACGTCATCACCTGAAAATGGAGCTTTGCGGTGGTTTTTCGTCTCTCGAAACTAAAACTAAACTAACGTCGCCAATGCCCTTACATGGACCCCCGCGCGGTTCCGTAATTGTCTTGTGATTTCCATTCCGGCATCCAAGGTTTTTCAGATCGACCGGCTCGTCGTCATTTAAGGTCAGAGACGTTCGCCGGGGAGTTCGGAGTCCGGCGTGTTCTGGCCGTTTATAGACGTGGGTTTTTTTTTTTTTCGCGAAAAGGACGGCATTCGTCTTGGAGGTCTTTCAAAAGGGGGTTGGGGGGGGGGTCTGACGTAATGACAAACTGTCTGAAAGCGACACGTGAAAGCAATGTGCGTCTAAAACCGTTAACCCGGGGGAGCGAGGAGGAGGAGGAGGAGGAGGAGGAGGGAAAAGTTCACGGTTCGTGGTGGAGCGCATGTCGTTGTGGCGGTGGGGTTGTTAAACGGGCCGCGTTCGATTACAAACGTTTCAGTTTAATTACGGGGAAGTACAGACAAAGGAAAAAAGGGAATTCGGCGACAAAGCAAGCGACATCTGGAGAAAAACAGCACAATCACGCACGACACGGACGATTAGCGTTTAAAAATGTCATTAAAACACTTTAATAATAAAGCGCTTTCAAAAGAAAAACCGCACGCGAAATCGCAGGGCCCTCGCCGGCGCTTCCAGCTCAAAAACCGGGACTCGTAACAGCAAAACATTTAATAAATTGGCGGGATTCAAAGTGGAGGTCTTGCTTGTGTCTCGCTTAAGCGTCGTTGACGAGTCGCGGCGGCGGCGGGCGCTACTGACGATGGCACTCGGCCGCCGTCCGCTGACGACTATTCCAGTCTTCTAACTCTGAGTGTGTGTGTGTGTGTGTGTGTGTGTGTGTGTCTGTGGGGGGGGGCAATGTTTGATACTAGCATGGATATCACACACACCCCACACACACACACACACACACACACACCCCTCCATCTGTGTCCAATCAGCAGCAAAGAGAGAGAGAGAGAGAGAGCGAGGATTGTCTGTTCTCGGTTCTGTAAACGCCACGAAGTTAAGGCCCCCCCGGTCGCGGTCGCGGTCGCCGGCCGTGTTTTGATGAAGCCTGGTGGGCGGCCGGGGCGGCGGGACGATAATTGGCGTTGTCGTTTGCCGATGAACTTTTAATAATTTGAAAGTCACACAACGTATCCGGACTGAGTGTGCTGCACAATGTCATTTTGCAGCGTGATTAAATAAAGTCGGATTTTTATTTGGAATCGAATCAGGGAGGAGGAGGAGGAGGAGGAGGAGGGAGGTGTGGTGAGGGAGGCAGGGGGGTGTGTAGCCGATCTGGTTGAGTTGACAGGCAACAGCTCCCCGAGTCTTTCTGCCAACAGAGCATGTTTGTGTATTAGCACTTTGATGCCCTGCCATCACACACACACACACACACACACACAGTACACACACTGCACACACACACTACAGTATATACACACAGACACGACACTCACATGAGCTGACGCACACACACACACACACACACACACACACCGTACACACACATGGAACACACGCAAATTGATGCGCGCACACACACGACACACGCACGCACACACACACACACACACACACGCAAAACTGATGCACACCCACAGTACACACAACATACTACACACACACAAAAAGGCACGCCACACACATACACCGTCAACACATACACACAGTACACACTAAACACTGTTCACAGTATAACACACATGCACGCACACACACACACACACACCACACACACACACACACACACACACATAGGTCACACACACAGTACGCACACACACATCCCCACTACACACACACATCCCCACTACACACACACATCCCCACTACACACACACAGTACACACTACACATAGCGCACACACACACACACACACACACACACACACGCACACACACAGCCAGGCATATGTTCACGTGCACACACACACGCACACACACACACTCCCCCCCACTGCACGACCTTGAGCAAGATTAAGTGGGTAACAAGAGATGATTACATTTGATGAATTTACTTTCCTTTTAAAAAAAACTTTTATATCTTTTACTTTTTTTTTTTGTTGAGTGGACGTGATGTCTTGCATGGTTGTGTGTGTCAGGCTGCTGACCTATACTGCCCCCCACAGTTCAAAAGAGATATACCGGGACACACACATCACACACACACACACACAGACAAACACACACACACACACACACAGACAAACACACGCACAGAGACACACACACACACACACAGACACAGACACACACACACACACACACACACACACACACACACACACAGACACACACACACACAGACAAACACACACACAGAGACACACACACACACACACAGAGACACACACACACACACACACACAGACAAACACACACACAGAGACACACACACACACGCGCACATAGACACATACACACAGACACACACACACACACACACACACACACACACACACACACACAACACAGACACACACACACACTCACAGACACACACACACACACACCAATGTACCCCAATAAGCTCCACAAAATATGAATCTATTCTTTTATTTCATTCTATATTTTGTTATATTATATTTTTTACAATACAATACAATAAGCGTTTAAATTACATGTCACGCATTCCACTTTACAAAAGAGAAAAATGGTCATTTCAAACTCATTTCATATTCATTTCGGTGAGCGATGGAATTATGGGATGGAGGGAAACGTTTGTTGCTGTTGTTGTTGTTGTTGTTGTTGTTGTTGTTGTTGTCCTCTCACTACTGAGTGGTAAACAGCTTCTTCCTGCCCTCCATGCCAGACATGGCCTCCACGTTCTTACGCCAGTCTGTCACCTCCTCCTTCTGAGGGAGATGGGCGAGAGAGATGGGGGAGAGGAGAGAGAGAGAGAGGGAGTGAGGGAGAGAGAAGGAGAGAGAGAGACGGAGGGAGGGAGGGAGAGAGAGAGAGAGAGAGAGAGAGAGAGAGAGAGAGGAGGGAGAGAGGGAGCGAGGGAGAGAGAGAGAGAGAGAGAGAGAGAGAGAGAGACAGAGAGGGAGTGAGAAAGAGAGAGGGAGGGAGGGGGGAGGGAGAGAGAGAGAGGAGGGAGAGAGGGAGCGAGAGAGACATGGGAGAGAGAGGAGGGAGGGAGGGAGGGAGAGTGGAAGAGAGAGAGAGAGAGAGAGAGAGAGAGAGAGGGAGATGGAGAGAGAGAGAGAGGGAGGGATGGAGAGAGGGAGAGAGAGAGAGAGGGAGGGAGGGAGGGGGGAGAGAGAGGGAGGGAGGGAGGGAGAGAGAGAAAGTGGGAATGGAGTGAATTAGCAAAAAATGAGGTGATGAAAAAAGGAGATAAATATAAAGTAAAGGCGAGAGAGAGAGAGAGAGAGAGAGAGAGAGAGAGAGAGGGTGAGTGAAGAAAGAGGGAGAGAGAAAGAGGGAGAAAGGCGAGAACGTTTGCCCGAATAACACCGAGCAATTTGGAGTCATAAAGGTGAGAAAAAACAACGTCATAAACAAGCGGCGCTGCGATGAATCAAAGTTATTGCTTTCAAATCATAAAATATTATAAAAAAATTACAAAATCCAGCGAGGCATGAAATAAAACGTAAGTACAAGTAAATAAATACATCTGGACCAAGGGCATGTTAGAAATACACAGAGCGGGTCGGCTTGTGATAAAGGTCAATCTCAAAAATATATTAAAAATAAGCAATTGACCTTTAATTGCTTAATTTTATATTGATATATATTAAAAAATATTTATATATTTTATATATGGTTTTTTAATTTTCGAAAATGTTATTACTGTATTTATATTATTACATTTCTGTTTAATGTTCAATGTTAGTCACCAATTTCACAAAAGCACAGAAAAACTACGGAATAAAGGTGATTCTGATTTAAAGTTTCAATAGGAGGTTCTAGTAGGAGGTTCCAGTGGGGAGGTTCAGTGGGATGGTCCAGTGGGAGGTTTGTAGGTGGGAGGTTCCAGTGGGAGTTCTAGTGGTGTCTCGTGGGAGTTCTTAAGTGGAGGACAGACAGACAGGCCAGGCCAAGGTAGGAGGACCAACAGACCTTCTCCTCGTCCTTCTTGACGGTCTCAGGTGTATTTGAAGTCGGACTTGGCGGGCAGCTTGGCCTCGCTGAGGACCAGATCGCCGGTCTTCTTCCACGCGCTTCAGGTTCGGCCGCTTGTGGCCCTTCAGCTCCGCGGACCTTGTGCGTCAGGAGCTGGATCTGGCGGGGGTGGAGGGGTCTTGCTCATCATCATCACCATCATCATCATGAAATCATGAAATCAGAACAGAGAGGAGATGAGGCTTGTGCAGAATCAGTGACTTCTTTTACTGTAAATCTCTTCTTAAAACCCATTTCTACAGACTCGCTTTGATGCGATGTCGTCTTTTTATTGCCTTTATTCTTCTTCTTCTTGTCTGTCTTTCTGTCTGTCTGTCTGTCTGTCTATCTATCTATCTATCTGTCTGTCTGTCTATCTATCTACTATCTATCTGTCTGTCTGTCTGTCTGTCTGTCTGTCTGTCTGTCTGTCTGTCTGTCTGTCTGTCTGTCTGTCTGTCTGTCTGTCTGTCTATCTATCTATCTATCTATCTATCTGTCTATCTATCTATCTATCTATCTATCTATCTATCTATCTATCTATCTATCTATCTATCTATCTATCTATCTATCTATCTATCTATCTATCTATCTATCTATCTATCTATCTATCTATCTATCTATCTATCTATCTATATATGAGAATTCACTGGCCTAACCTGAACCCGATCTCTCCCATCACTCCCATATTGATTTCTAATGCGGGCTGTAAAAAATCTAATATATAATACAAGAGGTAAATATACTGTAATCCCTAATGGAAGGCGGATTAAGAGCCTGATCTTCAAACGCTCGCCGTTCCCCCGCGGGGGGGGGGTGAGGGGGGGCGGGACGCTCCATCAATATTCCGTTGTGTTTAAACTTCACGTTCATTTCCACTACAAAAGCCGAAAAAAACGAACCTCGCCCTCGTTCTTGGCCACCTTCACCTCGATGTTGTAGCGGTCCTCGTCGAGAACGTCAATCTTCTGGTGCATACTCTTGCAGAGCGCCTGGGAAGTTGGGGGGGAGAAACAACACACGACACGACACGACACGACACGACACTCCGTCTTATTATTGTGAGGCGGCGGGGGGGGGGGGGGGGGGGGGGGGGGGGGGGGGGGGGGGGGGGGGGGTTGGGGGGGGGGGGGGGGGGGGGGGGGGGGGGGGGGGGGGGGGGGGGGGGGGGGGGGGGGGGGGGGGGGGGGGGGGGGGGGGGGGGGGGGGGGGGGGGGGGGGGGGGGGGGGGTGGGGGGGGGGGGGGGGGGGGGGGGGGGGGGGGGGGGTGTGGGAAAACGGGAAAAAAAAGTAGAGGAAAAAATAAAAGCGCAGTCAGAGGTGATGCATCATGAAACGCCGCGGAGGCTAAAAGCCCAGCTTTGAACCTCGACGGGGAGAGATAGCTGCCAAGAAGCCTTTTTAAATCCCACGTCTTTAGAGAAGAGAAAGTATGAGAAAATATATGTTTACTCGGGGGGGGGGGGGGGGGGATGCAGGGGGGGCGGGGGGGGGGGGGGGGGGGGCGGGGGGGGAAACCCAGAAAAGAGTTGCATTTGCAAAAAAAATTTGCCATTCTTAATACTAACAAACTCAAAAAGTTCACCAAAACATAATAAGTAAAAACTTGTTTCATGTGTATACTGTATACTGGCAATAAAGTTCGGGTAAGATGTGATATAACTTTATTAATCCCGAAGGATTAATAAAGTTCGGTGGTCGGTGAACACGATTAACCCCTCCCGAGCGGTTCCACCAGTGACATCACAAGTGGGAGCGTCCACCTAGAAGTATGGTGGATAGATCAGCCTGCCAGCCTACCAGCCTACCCGGTAGACTCGACCGTAGCTATCTGACCTTATCCACCGCACGTCTCGGTGGGTGGACGACACTCCCACTTGTGATGTCACAAACGCTCAGAAGGGCTAATCACGCTCACACCTGGCGTGTAAAGACAGGAAGGACGGCGGCGGCGTCGCTACCTGGAGGTCCTCGACCGTGAGGCCGGAGAGTTTGAGCGGCGGAACGTTCTCCTTGATGGTGGCCTCTCGCTCCGCCACCTTGGTGTTCTGCTCCACCACCAGCAAGGCCTCCGCCCTCCTCAGCAGCTTGCCCTGTCGGTCGGTCAACCGCACCGTCAATGACTTTATGTTTTGTTATCTAATAAAAGCATGAGTGTGTGAGTGCAGAGGGCAAACACTGGAGCCTGCTGTGAGTTATGGCCAAAAGCTCGCGGGGGGAGAAAACCTCGGTTAATATTTGTAGAGTCGCCTGTCAATGTATATCTACTGGACTGGTTGTGTCTCTACTGGACTGGTTGTGTCTCGACTGGACGAAGTTGTGTCTCTACTGGACTGGTTGTGTCCTCTACTGGACGGGTTTGTGTCTCGGCTGGACTGGTTTGTCCTCTGCTGGACTGGTTGTGTCTCTACTGGACTAGTTGTGTCTCTACTGGATGGGGTTGTGTCTCTACTGGACGGGTTTGTGTCTCTACTGGACTGGTTGTGTCTCTACTGAACTGGTTGTGTCTCTACTGCACGGGTTGTGTCTCTACTGGACTGGTTGTGTCTCTACTGGACGAGTTGTGTCTCTACTGGACGAGTTGTGTCTCTACTGGACGGGTTGTGTCTCTACTGGACTGGTTGTGTCTCTACTGGACTGGTTGTGTCTCTACTGGACTGGTTGTGTCTCTACTGGACGGGTTGTGTCTCTACTGGACTGGTTGTGTCTCTACTGGACTGGTTGTGTCTCTACCGGACTGGTCGTGTCTCTACTGGACTGGTTGTGTCTCTAACTGGTGCACCGCTAGACATAAATCCACCGGTCGGCACGTACCAAAGTTAATTGGCGAGCGCGAGTCTCCGGGTCGATGGGAGTATTATGCGCCGACTGCGTCGAGTTTAATCCGTACACATTCCCCCGGCTCACACACATGCAGTAGATTTGAATAAAAGATCAACCTTGCGGCGGGGGTTTTAATGTCGGCGCGGATTTACCTTCAGGAGAAGTCGTCTCGTCGCCGAGTATTTGGATTTCCTCTGAAACGGAGAAAAATCGATAAATGTGCACTTTTACGTGTTCAAGTGTGTGTGTGTGTGTGTGTGTGTGTGTTTCATAATGTCAGCGTGGACTCTTTAACGACCTTAATGACCTCCACACTCAAACAACATTGGCGGTTTAATAGAACAAGAGATTAAAGACAAAAAGCGATTTCGGGAAAACGCATGAAACATGAAACCCGATTGTAAACGCTCCAGTAAACTGTAATTTGATTATTTAGAAACACATGTGAGTGGTTAGTGCTCAATCATTTTACAGCAGTTTGTATGAAAACACTAATTCACCCAATAAAGACCCTAATGGGATTAGGCAATGGGATTCAGGCGGCATGTTTAGTAGTAAAACCTAATTTCACACACACACACACACGCACACACGCACACACACACACACACACACACACACACACACACACACGACACACACACACACACACACACACACTATTATTGCCATTCTGAATATTAACCAAAGGCCGAACTAAATTACGTTAAGGAAAAGTCACACACACACACGCACGCACGCACGCACGCACGCACGCACGCACGCACGCACGGCACGCACGCACGCACGCACGCACGCACGCACACACACACACACACACACACACACACAACCATGCCCAATTAAAAGCCACAAATTGTTTTTGTCCTTACAGGTCTGTGTCCCAAAATGGATGACGAAACAAACAAACAAACAAACAAACAAACAAACAAACAAACAATACACAACAGAAGATACAAACAAACAAACAAACAATGCACAACAGAAGATACAGAGAGGGAGAGAGAGAGAGAGAGAGAGAGAGAGAGAGAGAGAGAGAGAGAGAGAGAGAGAGAGAGAGAGAGAGAAGAGAGAGAGAGCACAAACAAACAACACAACAGGAGATACAGAGAGAGAGAGAGAGAGAGAGAGAACACAAATAAACACAAACAAACACAACACACAAAAGGAGAGGGAGAGAGAGAGAGAGAGAGAGAGAGAGAGAGAGAGAGAGAGAACACAAATAAACACAAACAAACAACACAACACACAAAAGGAGAGAGAGAGAGAGAGAGAGAGAGAGAGAGAGAGAGAGAGAGAGGGAGGGAGAGAGGGAAAGAGAGAGAGAGAGAGAACACAAATAAAACAACACAACACACAACAGGATACAGAGAGGGAGAGAGAGGGAGAGGGAGAGGCAGAGAGAGAGAGAGAGAGAGAGAGAGAACACAAATAAACACAAACAAACAAACACGACACACAAAAGGAGAGAGAGAGAGAGATAGAGCACAAATAAACAACACAACACACAACAGGATACAGAGAGGGAGAGAGAGGGAGAGGGAGAGGCAGAGAGAGAGAGAGAGAGAGAGAGAGAGAGAGAGAGAGAGAGAGAGAGAACACAAATAAACACAAACAAACAACACAACACACAAAAGGAGAGGGAGAGAGAGAGAGAGAGAGAGAGAGAGAGAGAGAGAGAGAGAGAGAGAGGGAGAGAGAGAGAGGGAGAGAGAGAGAGGGAGGGAGAGAGAGAGAGAGGGAGAGAGAGAGAGGGAGAGAGCGAGAGAGATTAATTTTACACCCATGGTCAACAACAAGGACATTGTGATTTCAGACGGGGAAACATCGGCGGGCCGTCGAAGACACACTCACCCCTCCGACATGCCTGCCTGCTCGCCCCCCGCGGACCGCCGGTGCCCCTGACGGAGAGAGCCAACATAGTTCGCTTAGAAAAACACATCGCCTGCCGCCCGCATTTGCAGCTGCGCCACCCAACCACACACACACACACACACACACGGACACACACATACACACACACACACACACACACACACACACACACACACACACACACACATGGACACACACACACACACAGGCACACACACACAAAGCAGCACATGGCATATGGTGTGATTATACCATCACGAGATGCGATTATGTATTTTTAGACTCTTTGTGTGCGCACACACACACACACACACACACACGCACACCCACGTGCACACACACACACACACACACACACACAGGGTTTAAATTCGAAGGATCCGCCGAAAGATAAAAAATTAATCGTGTGTCATGTGTGGATATACTGTACGGCGCGATATTGATATGCACGAGCGTAATAAAATGGCCGTCTAAGAACGGGGGAATTATGCAAAACGGCGCCGCGATAGCGTCTCGCGGATTGCGTTAATCAATTTAATATGTTCAATATCCGTCATAACGGGCCCGTGAGTTATGTGAGAATGTGAATTAATTCGTACGTCGTAAGTTGACGGTATCACACGTCGGACACAATACTGCATACCGGCTGAAAAATATATATATATACTGTATATATAAAATTGGAACGGATCGAAGAAGGTCGCGACCCCCAGCCAGCGGTCGTGACCTCCAGCCAGGGGTCGTGACCTCCAGCCAGGGGCGCCGGGGGTGTAATGGCGTCAGAGAGCCATTAGATCAGAGACGTTTTTTTTTATTTTTCCGTTCCTGCTGACCCAAGCATCGCCGTGTGTCTTGTCTTACGAGTCGAACAGCAGAAAATGCTATTATGCTGTGACTCCACCCTCCTCCTCCTCCTCACCCCTCTCTCTCTCTCTCTATCTCTCTAGGGAGGGAGAGAGGGAGGGAAGAGGGAGAGACCCCTTCATCACAGGCGGAGAACAAGGCGACCTGGAGGAGCTGGTGGTTGGCTAGCTCGGGGTGGTGGGTTTGTGGGGTTGTGGTGTTGTGGGGTTGGGGTCGGGGTTGGGGTCCCGCAGGTTAATGGGGTCCCCCGGGGATGGAATCGGCATGACGGCACAGAAAAGTGTCAGAGGTGACGAAGACGAAGAAGTTTTCGGAGGAGAAGATTTCAAAGATTCAATGAAAGGAGAAGAAAATCCTGCAACTTCCCCCCCCCCCCCCCGTTCCTCTGGCTGTTCTATTCCTCGCGGTTGAACTTTATCTCCCTTTTCTTCTTCTCTTTGTGCGCTCTGATAGCCTCACCACCTCCCACCTCCCACCTCCTCCCCCATTTCTCCCCCTCCTGGGATGTGTTGAAGACGAAGGGTTGAATTACATAACGTCTTGACACGTGAGAGGACATAGGATCTGCTCCGGAGGGCCGCTCTGCAGATCGACGCTTTAGAAGGAAAGGTGATCGAAGGGTTTCAGTAACGCCGCGAGGTCACCGTCGCCACCTCCTCCAACCACCACCTCCACCTCCTCCACCTCCACCTCCACCTACCACCACCACCAGGAGGACTCTACACCACACACACACACGGGTCAGGCCCAACGTACGACGTCGTGGTCCTCGCCGGTGTGACCTTCTCGACCCCCGCACCCACGTGAGAGCGGCGAGGAAGCGTATGCACACATTCCTGCATGCTGTCACGTGCACAGTTTCAAACACACACTCGCACGCACGCACGCACACACACACACACACACACACACACACACACACACACACACTCACACAGCACACACACATGCATGCACACGCAGACACACCACATGCACCAACAAACACACACACACAACCAACAACACACCGATTCATACACAGACGTGCACAACATACACAACACACACACACACACACACACACACACACACACACACACACGTGTACCACAAATGACATCCCTGTATCCCTGTATACGATAGTACCACGAATTATACTACGATAGTACCACGCTGGCGCAAAAAAGGCGGCATCTTCTCTGCGATTCTGATGACACAGAGCCACAAATCACACACACACACACACACACACGCACACACACACCACACACACACACAGGCCATGCGGTCTAACAGGACCTAATGAATATGAATTATAAGAGCAGGGTTAGTGGGTGAGTGGGGGGGAGGCTCCATTTTACAAGTGACAGCAGTAAAATCTGCTTTATTGCGAGAGACGGCTGTAGTAAACATAGAGAGAGAGAGAGAGAGAGAGAGAGAGAGAGAAGAAGAGACAGAGGGAGAGAGAGAGAGAGAGAGAGAGAGAGAGAGAGAGAGAGGGAGAGAGAGAGAGAGAGAGAGAGAGAGAGAGGAGAAATGAACTGTGACCGGCACAAAACACTGTAGATGGCCCAGCACCCGACCACACGCATGCACACACACACACATGTGTCCACACACACACACCACACACTACACACACACATGTGTGCACGCACACAGTATAAGACATAGACACAAACACAACAGCACACACACACATGTGGCACGCACACAGTATTACAGACATAGACACCCACACACACACACACACACACACACACACACACAGAAATT
>PIJE02002199.1:72847-79368 GCA_002895965.2 Coryphaenoides rupestris
CTAGTCAGCGAGGTGAATGGGGTGGTGAGCGGGAGCTTAAGAGCGGTGTCAGAATCTTCTGTCTATTCGGTTTGTGTTTTTCGAATGTTCTTTTTTGCATCGCACATGCCACACGCAACACACGCGCACACACACACCACCACACGACACACACACACACACACACAAACCACACACACACAAACACAACACACAACACACACACACACACACGCACAACACACACACACACATACGCCTCAGGTACTATAAGGCATGCTCTTTATCTTTATCACTGCACGTGTGTTACCCCCCACACACACGAACACCACCAACACACACACACACACACACAAGACAACACAACACACACACACAACACACACCACAAACACACACACACACACCACACACACACACAACACACACACTATAGAATAGGTCTGAGGAAGCCACCCAGAATGTTGTATTCCGGGTTGGTAATCCCTCAGCCACACGAGGAGGAGAACTCGAAGAGCCGAGCCGTCTTATAACGGTTAGATTCCGCCAACTCCTCCCATACACGCCATTCTTCAAACACGCACACACACACACAGCGCACACACAGTGCACGCACACAACACGCACACGTACACGTACGCGCGGATATTGCACCCAGAGACACCACACCACACATAGCACGCACACAATCGCACACAGTGAGACACACGCCACCGGACAGACACACAACAGACCACAGCAGACACACACACACGTATGCACGCCCACACACGCCACAGAGATATATGCACACAGAGACCACACACACACACACCACACACCGTATGCACGCACACAATCGCACACAGTTGAACACACGGCACGCAACACACACAGGAACACACACACACACACAGACACACCACACACACACACACACACACACGACACACACACAACACACACACAACACAACAGACACACACACAGACACACACAGACACACAGACCACACACACACACACCAGACACACACACACACAGACACACGAGAGACACCACACACACACGGGGAAAACAGCGACATAACGAACACAGACACACACACAGTTAAATGCCACACAAAGACACACATGTTGCCGGACGAAACAGAAGCCACGAGTAACACACACACAGACACAGCACACAGACACAACACACAGACGCACAGAGAGGACAACACACACCACACAGACACACACACAGACACACACCACGACACACACACAAGCACAACACCACAGCACAGCACGCACAAGAAACAACACATCAAACACACACACACACACAGAGCTAAAACAGTAAATGATGGATTCACCTTTTATAATCTTCTACACCTCCTCCATTTGGAGCACTTGAAACAGTCCCCTGACTGCAAACAGAGCGAGAGGTCTCGGGAGGGGGTGGGTTATGTGTGTGTGGTCCTTGTGTGTGTTAGTGTGTGATATATAACACATAATCACCCGGGGGGGGGGGGGGATACGATTGGGTGGAATAATTGGCATGCGGAATGATTGGACGGGCCATGACTGCGTGTCGACGGGATTGGGCTGCGCGGCCAACAGCTGCCGGTCTCTTGGCAGGAGAGCTCGTTTGGGAAGCAGGCTTTGGTTGGCAATCTTCCGAGGTAAACAACAAACAACAACAACAACAACAACACACCACACAAACGGATGACCGGGAAAATAAATAATGAAGAAGAAATAAAAACCCCGCCAAAACAAAAGGGAGACGGAGACGATATCATGCCAATTCAGGCGCCGTTAATCGGCTCACCGAACGAGGAGAGTTTGTGTTTACGACGAGTGTTTTGACAAGGATTGTTCGTCTGTGTGGTGTCGTGTGTGTGCTGTGTGTGTGTGTGTGTGTGTTGTATGTGTGTGTGTTGTGTGTGTTGTGTGAATTTCCGTACCTACAGGATATCAACTCACACCCACACCACACACGACAGACCTCGGTAAATGCAACCGAGGTGTAATTGTTGTCACGGGCAAAGGACTATGGGGTTGTAATTGTTTCGTGTTAGGAGTGTGGTGTGTGTGTGTGTGTGTTGTTTGGGGTGGCTGTTTTATTGGTCTCACCTGCCCAGTAGAGTCTGAGAGGTGGTGGGGGTGGGCTACAGCCTCAACTGGTCAGTTAGAGTTCGGGTCGGGGAGGTGGGCTCAAGCCTCACCTGGCGCAGTTAGGAGTCTGGGGTGGGCGGAGGCTACGCCTCACCTTAGTCCAGTAGAGTCTGGGTTTGGTGAGGTGGGCTACAGTCTCCCTGACCTGAGTCTAGAGGTCTGGGGTGGTGGGCTACATCTCCAACTGGCCTGAGTAGAGTGTTGGGGGTGGGCGGGGCTACAGCCTCACTGGTGAGTTAGAAGTTCTGGGGTGGGTGGGCGGGACTACAGGCCTCACCTGGCCTAAGTTAGAGTCTGGGTTCGGTGGGTGGGGCTACAGTATCACCTGCTGAGTTAGAGTCTGGGCGTGGGTGGCGGCCGGCTACGCTCACCTGCCTAAGTTTAGAGTCTGGTTTCGTGGAGGTTGGGGCTACAGTCTCACCTGGCCTGAGTAGAGTCTGGGGTGGGTGCGGTGGGCTACAGTTCTACCTGGCCTGAATAAGGTCTGGGGGTGGGCGGGGCTACCAGTCTCACCTGGACGCTGAGTAGAGTTTCTGGGCGGGGTGGAGGCTACAGGTCTCCACGCTGGTCAGTTAGAGTTCTGGGTTCGGTGGGCGGGGCTACAGCCTCACCTGGCCTGAGTTAGAGTCTGGGGGTGGGCGGGGCTACAGCCTCACCTGGCCTGAGTTAGAGTCTGGGTTGGTGGGCGGGGCTACAGCCTCACCTGGCCTGAGTTAGAGCAGTTAGCACGTACCGCTCTACGGCTCGCTAATGTACAGCTCTTCAGCGCTTTCGGATTAAAAGCTTATTCAAATTATGTTTTCTCGCTCGCCCCGTGTGAAGTGTGTGTGTAGTGTGCTTGTGTGTGTGTGTGTGTGTGTGTGTTGTGGTGTGTTGTGTGTGTGTGTGTGTGTGTGTGAATGTGTGTGTGTGTGTGTGTGTGTGTGTGTGTGTGTGTGTGTGTGTGTGTGTGGTGTGTCGGGTTTGGGGTGAGATTAGCGCAAATTGACGCTCGAGCGAGCTACTCCTCGTCGGGAGGAGAGGAGCGAGACGAAAAAAATAAAAGAAAAATCAATGACCAACGATGTGAATGGATTATCCGTCGTTTAGCGGGCGTCACGTGGAACAAGTGCGCTAATTGTTTGGGAGAATCTCGGCATTGACGCGAGCGATCGGGACTCGACGGCTTCGGGGGCGAAACAAGCGCATCGGACGGCCGTCGACTGAACCCGAGAAGAGAGAGAGAGACGACGGGGGGCTCGACTGTCGAAAAACTAAACACAAAGACTGGAAGAAATGATGCGACCGTTATAATAGAATAAATATTAAAATAAATTAACACGCAAACAACAAACACACACACACACACACACACACAGAAAAGAGAGAATTCTTCCAGCCTATCAGATGCATAATTAGCGTCAAAATTAATATCCTTGAAAAGTATATAAAAAGATAAAAAGATTTTAAAAAAGACACACACATGCACACACACACACACACACAAACAAAGACACACACACATGCACACACACACACACACACACACACACAAACAAACAACAGAGAGACTTCTGCAGCTGTAAGTGTGGCGTTAGATTATGAATTTGAATTTTTATAAAAACAACATTATAATGAATAATACGACGCTTAAAAAGCACCAAAAAAAACGAACAAACGCAAAAACTTTTTCCGTGGCAACCGGAGAGGTCAGCTCGCCTTGCGATGAAAAAACAAAAACCCGCCAAAACAAAACCACACAAACAAATATCAACTGGCCAACAAACAAACCATCAAACCAACAAACACGGAGAGAGAGAGACAGAGAGAGAGACATAGAGAGAGAGAGAGAGAGAGAGAGAGAGAGAGAGAGAGAGATTCAATCTGTTGTCACAGATGTGGTCAGCTTGCCTTACGGTCGAAAAAACAAAAACGAAAAATACACAAACAAACAAACAAACAAACGTACAAACAATCTGCCAAAAAAAAAAAAATGGAGAAAAGAGCAAAAAGTCCGATCTTTCTCTTTCTTTCTTCCTCGGCGGTTTGCAGCCCACGTCTTCCGAGAGCGTTCGCTCCGCCGCGGGCGCCCGGTCCGGCGTGGCGGCGGCTCCTCCTCCTCCGCTTTGCATATTCACGTTCCGACCAAAACAAGTCGGCTTCTGTCTCGGTAAAACTGATTAATAAAACCTACAAAAAAAGGAGCAAAGGTCGGCTGGTTGTCTGGCGGCGGCACGACGCGCGACGGTGTGGTATCTGTCGGACGCGCGGGACGCGCAACTATTTGACCGCACGTACGACGTTTTCCGTCCGTGGCCGTCGTCGTCCGTCTATTCGATTGTCAACCGTCGTCGGTCCTTGCTTTGGAGCGTCGCGGGGGCTGACGAACGCACAAAGTTTTTTTGCGGCACTTGTTGTCGTCGTCTGTTTTAGATTTCTCCCCGCAACGACGGCGTGGTAAATGGGAGAGAGACGCCTGCGCCGCCTCCGCCACCGCCGCCAACCGCCGCTGCCGATGTCTTGAAGAGAACGTAAATTGTTTTTAATGAAGGTGTTTTTATCGTCGACGAGGTGATTCCCCCGTTCCGCCCCCGTTCTCCCTCGCCGCCTCCTTTAAACCTCGTCTGCCACAAGCGAACGTTACAAACAGCGCCGCAGCGCAGGACGTGAATTCATCGTGTTTGCTTTCCCAGGGGCCATTTTGATAGATCGAAATATATTTATATATATATATTTAGATATATATATACCATGGTTACTTTCAACCGACCTTCATCTAAAATGAGATGCAATAGGCTGATAGCCGAGCCCTTGAACATTTTAAAATAATGAAAAATATTTCTCCAAAGCGGGGATATTCAATTGCCGGCCCGCAGGCTGTTCTCTGAGTCGGCCCACGAATTATTTATCACGACGTTAACAATCAGGATGCATTTTGTACGAACAAAAAAAACCAAAACCCAACCCAAAATGTTTTTTTGCAGGGAATATGAGAGCTCAGTTCAATTTCCTCCAATAGGAAACCTTCTCCATGACCCGCCCCTAAGACCCGCCCCCTACGACCCCCTCCTGCATCCCTAAGACCCGCCCCCTACGACCCCCCCCTGCATCCCTAAGACCCGCCCCCTACGACCCCCCCATGCCTCCCTAAGACCCGCCCCCCTAATGACCCCCCATGCCTCCCCTAAAGACCCCCTGCATCCCTAAGACCCCGCCCCCTACGACCACCCCCCCCTGCATCCCTAAGACCCGCCCCCTACGACCCCCCCCGCCCTCCCTAAGACCCACCCCCCGCATCCCTAGACCCCACCCCTAACGACCCCCCCCTGCCTCCCTAAGACCCCCCCCTACGACCCCCCCCTGCCTCCCTAAGACCCCCTGCATCCCTAAGACCCGCCCCCTACGACCCCGTCCATAACCCAGCCCTCACCAGCATCTGTTCAATGCCATTTGGATTTGCCACATTAATAATTCATAATTCATCTGTTTTGAATTCATCTTTTGGCATGAAGTGATTTCTATTTATATTACCAAAATTATAATGAATTTGAGAATACCAGCGGGTCTATTTAGTGCATGTAAGTGTGTGAACTGACTGCCCTGTGTTTGTGTTTCTCTTTTTGTGTTCACATGTACTCTAAGTGCTCAAAATGTGCTAACGACTCCTCATCTTGTTCCCGGTGACCCTAAGGGTTCAATTGTGAATCGTCCGTCCCTCATAACGAGAAGGCTGAGGAAGAAAATCTAATATTGATGGATGGAGTGAGAGAGAGAGAGATTGTTCCAGAAGCTTTTCCCACGCAGTCCACCACTGCATGCAGAAATGTGATAATTAATAACCAGTGACTATAAACATATACAGTATAAATATATATATATATACTGTATATATATACTGTATATGTGCTGTATATATCCTTTCCAAATCATCCATAAAATGCTAATCTTTTCTTTAAATTTCACATTTTCAATGGCTTATTTTTTCAACATATTTTTTATATATATTTAAAAAATTTGTAGAATTTTTTAGAAATTTCTATATTATTACTTGCGGTTTCATTTTCAATATTACGCACCAATTTGTTTGTAGTTTTACACCCAAACTAGTTTCAGGCTCAGTCTCTAAATTAACGATTCACAATTACCATCTCCCACCTCCTCCTCTCCCACCACCACCTCCTCCTCGTCCTCCTCCTCACCCCCCCCTATGTGTATCTTATTCAAGTGTTGCACAGAAGTGTTCCTCCTCCACCTCCTCATTCCTCCTCCTCCTCCTCATCCTCCTCCTCCTGTGCGTCTTACGCAAGTGTTGCGCGGAACATTTCTCTGCCAACACTGCAGGCGGCGTCGTCGTCGCGGATCGACCTTCGACTCGCCACGCATCACCGGACCCTCCGCTTAATCAAAGATGATTAGCTCAAT
>PIJE02002200.1:0-10000 GCA_002895965.2 Coryphaenoides rupestris
GATGCAAAGATTTGTACATTAGCCAGAATGTAGCACAACAATGGAAGTGGAAGCAGTGTTGTTCATTTAAAACGTGAAAGGGCAATAAAAAGATGTCCCTAAAATGTCTGAATAATCGGGATCTCAATATTGATCAAAATAATCATGAATATAATTTTGGCCATAATCATGCAGCCCTACCATGACGTGTTTGCACTGGTTAGTCAATGTACCGCAGGTGTGCAGCCTCACCCAACCCCAGACTCTTAACTGGGTCTGGGGTTAAATTGCAGGATTTATAATGATCCATAATGGCGAGGATTCCCTGGAGGAACTTTTCTAATGTACTTGTTTGGCTAACCCAGTGCTCCCTGCTCCCCTGCAGCCAAAATCAACGAGACAGACACATTCGGACCCGGGGATGACGACGAGATCCTGTTTGACGATATTGGCGATGATGATGAAGACATTGATGATGTAAGTTCCCCTGCCCTTCCCCTGAAATTGAAATTTAGCCGTCGAGAGCACTTGCCGACGGTCCATACGCAGGCCTTACCTCGTTAGTAAGTGCAGCCTTTTAGCTGTTCAAGGCTGAAATGTTAAACGTACAGTCTTCAAAACATGACTTCTGAAAGACGCCGTCAGTTTTGCACACTAACTAGCAAGTCAATGGGCTTCCATCAAACAAAAATCACTGCAACATGAGCTTTGCTGAACATGGATAGATGGGCTTGTTTTTAATAAGGGTTGCCATACAGACTTCTTTTTGGTTCGGTGCATATCGATTGCTGCTTTTGCTGTCTCGATTACAGTTGCTGTACTGTTTGGGATCTTAAAGTATCCAAAAAATCCAAAGCCACCATGGACCTCAGTAATGTAATGCCGAGGGTAATTTTCCAAAACTGCTTTTTCAGCAGTTTCGCTGCAGTAGATTTTTTTTCATTATAAAGTTGCTGCGTTGAGATGAATAATTTAGATATGATTGAGCCTGCCGGCTTTATTAGGTTGCACTTTAGCAAGGGTTGCCATCTTCATGTCGATGCTGTAGTTCGGGGTGATTGCGATGCACGGTTGCGCCTGCCGTGCATAACAGACCATGTACAAGATGGATATTCATCAAGTAAATAGAACTAAAGACATGGGCCTCATGACTAATTGGACATTTTAATATTATCCATTACCTATCTTTTAATGTAGCATGCAACAATACATTTTTTCCTGTCATGGAAGAGACAAGCTTTGTGCATGACAGGGGTCACCGTGTTTTAATAGGAACGTGATTTATTTTATTCTAGCCAAAACAATGATTAAAAAGCTGGCTGTGGTTTGCGGCTGCATTATGAAATACTCAACTGAGAGAGATCAATGAAGTAAAGGATCCCCCACACCAGGATTAACACCTCCCACATCGCTTACTTCCTGTTTACTTCCTATTTACTTCCTTTTTACTTCTACATATGTCACCTAAACTGTTTTTTGCCACTAGTTTTTGAGCTGCATATAACCGTATTTTACAGTATTTACCAGTTTATTCAGTGATGTCCAGTGGTGTTAGTGTTACAGTAATGTCTCTTACTAACACGTTTCTGATGTTCTGTCGTCTCTCCCCACAGATCTAAAGGGCTGCTGCCAGAGGGAAGGGTGGAACGTTATTGGAGATGCCCCAGTTTGGATGTTTTGTTTTCCGCCAGCCATTTCCGCACATCGATTATTGACTTCTATTATTTTTTTAATAAGGTGGCCGTGTACTGGTCCATCACCAGTACCTGTTTCTTGAATCTTCTTCCCATCATTAGTTTTGTTTACTGTTAAATAGATGTCTTTTGTGTCGCAATATATAAATGCATCAACATAAGAGTAAAAAGAAAAGGACATTGACACCTTATTTTTTGTGATCGATTTAAAATATGTATTCTTCCGGCTAGACTTCCACATTTGTTCAAACAAAGTTTAATCTTGGGGTAACTTCTGCAAAACTGGGACCTGGGGGGTTGCTGATTAAGGAGTCTGAGATCATCTGGAGCATCACTAGATTGTTGGTAAATTTAATTAAGTCCAAAATGGGCAAAACGGAAAATTCCCCCCTCCCGCCCATAAAGGGTCTCTCTCTTTCTCGTCCAATCAACACTCAGTGCTCTGGCGGAGGTTTGCCATAACTGTGACCACAACTGAACACCACACCGCTTGACCACCGATATATATACACACACACATGATGCTCTATCTTTTTAAATGTATTTATATCGATTTCACCACAAGTGGAATTTCCTAACAAGTACAGAATCTCTGGATTCGCTAATAAAAAGATAAACCATTCGTTTGTTGGTCTTGCCGTCTGTTGTCTGTGCCGTAACATGTATACCCATGTACAGGTCAGCGTGGCATAGCTGCTGTGGAGAGATTACTCCCACTGAAAATGTCTTGTTTGTTTGTTCTGTTCTATTGCATTCAAAGCTTTTTAGGGGAGAGGGGAGCAAAGTTCAAATGAATGCAGCCCTTTACCTCCCAATTCGCTTGTGTCTGTTGGAATTGTCCTTGTTTTTAAAATGCTCACATCCTCCATGTGTTGTCTGTGCCTCGATCAAACGTGAGCCCCCTTTTTCCTCTGAATGAACCAACTGTGCTGCTATGTCTGAAGGCTTACCATCGGGGGTGTTATACAATAAAGATCTTTAACTCCACATAGATTGGGGCTGCTCTCCTTGGACAACTTCGCATAAAGCGCACTGCCTGTGCTGCACGCTAGGGGACAGTGTTGAGTCGTACAAGCGACTCGTTCGCCACAGTTGTACACCCGTGTGTAATAAGACCTGTCACCTGGTCAACAGGATCAACAACGACGGATTGATTTTCATGCAAAAAATACTGCACAGCCCCTCTTATGAATTTCGAACAATTAGAAACATTAGTCCCTACTTCTAAATGAGTGTAGAGGAGAGTGTGGCCTACGAAGATCATAAATGCATGTGATGCTTAACATGCATTTAAGATCTTGGCGTTGGCACAAGTTCGTGCTGCAGCAATGCAGCACTTGGATGTTTTGTTAAAGGACTTTGGGGTTTTCCAGTGGACCGATTCTGTAATATAGAAGAAATCTATCTTAACGAAGCCTTAAAAAAAACAAGCTACGTCATGACATATTTACCATAGAAAGCAGTGTGTGTGTGTGTGTGTACGAGAGAGTTGCAAGGCATTGACCCATCCCAAATCAATGACGTAATAATGTTGCCGCCGGGGACGCACGCCGGCCACGTGTGCGCGGCGCGGGTTCGTCCAGAGACCCTGCGCGGCAGCTTCTAGTTTCAGATCAGATGCGGGGCTTTATTGGCAAGAAGAGCCCCTAAATTTAGCACCGGCTGCCCCAAATCCGCCTCTTCTTCTTCTTCCCCCTCTCGTCATCCCTTCTCATCACCCCCAACGCACCATTCTCTCTCTTCCTATTTCCTGCCATGCTCTCTCTCTCTCTCTCTCCTCTCTAAACTCCCTCCCAGTTCCCTTCCTCCCTGGTCAATTCAGTTCTTGGCGTCTCTCTGCCCCTGCTTGCCGCAGTCTTCTCTGATTGAGCCACCAGTCCGCATCCTTGAGTCAGTGTTGTGTTGATCAGATCAGGGTGGGATAGGGATCAGGGTGGCCGCCGGGTCGAGGATCACGTCGACACGCAGAGATGATGACGACCACCGCCGTGGCCCCCGCTCACCACGAGGTGACAGGTGAGGTGGACCTCGTTGATCTCATGATCACTTCATAATCATGCACACGGACATGTGTGCTGTGCTGCGCTTAGGGATGCGTTGATTATAAAAGCATTCATGCATGTGCACCGTGCTTGATAAATATTGTCATTATATCGTCGTGTGTGTGTGTGTGTGTGTGTGTGTGTGTGTGGTGCAGGAGATTTCCTACGGTTAAAAGCTATGATTAAATACAATATACTGCAGGATGCTGACGTGCATCTGTGGTCTATAAGAGTAGGCTGCCCTGTGTTTATTTCTGCATGATGACGAGGTGGAAATATACTGTATATATATATATATACAATATACAAAATATAACTGCACCTTGTTGTGGGCAGGTGGTCACGTGGTGGTCCATTTAACGCACATTTCGTATAGAAAGGCGTCGTGTTTGTGACAGTCTGCTAAATTCATCATTCTATTTCAAGTTATTGTATCACAACATGATGAGCTTGGTGGTTGCTGATGCTCAACGACCTTGACAGCATCACACATCGAGGTTAATATGTTAACATGTGAATCCTGGTGTGATTCATGGTATTTTAATTGCCGTATATATAAACTACATGTTTACATTGCGTGTACAAGTCGTATATCCGTGACGTCTTCTGCCTGTTATTCTGGGAAACGCAGCCCCGACTCCGCCCACAGTGCGGCATCTAACCAATAGGAACGCGTCCCCGTCTCGGCACTTGCCCAGTCCTGGCAGCTTTCAGCCTGCAGGTGAACACACACACACACACACACGCACGCACACACACACACACACATTCACACACGGACACACACACACACACACACATTCACACACGGACACACGTCATCTCTGATGCCAGAGCGTCATCCTTATGTGTCATCATACCACGTGTAGTTCAGTTTATAACAGAACTACAATGGCACAATAACACAACACAGCTTCCATTTTCTATATATATATATTTTCTTGAATAGAAATTGCATTCCTTGTATGCATCAGAGCTGCCTACCTATAATGTTGGTTCCATAAAAATCTATTTCACATTTTTGCAATATCAGTATGGTTGAGGCAAGTCCATTTGTTATTGTTAGCCGAAATACAACATGTTAATGTTCTAGGTCAAGGTCACATGACGTTGACATACAGATGTGTATGAGATGCATCCAAAGTCACTATTCAACAGTACTACGCAGAGTACTGAAAATATATCCTCAAGTAAAATGAAATAATTACCATAGAAAAAGTGAAAGTGACGCTTTTGTCCAAAGCGACTAGCAATAAAAACAGCAATAAATCCCTGCATTTAGACTAGTTGTAATGAAGGTATGAACATTATTATTGTGTACATTATTAGTGTGGATGTTCTGATCCGTCCAATTCGCGTTCTTTGTAATGTGTTGTCCTTTTGCACATTCTGCTGGGCATCGCAACTTTTTCATTTCACTGCACATCCTGTATGTGTATGTGACAATTACATTTCTTGCATCTTGGATTAAAGCTTCTGCTAAATTACTAGTAATACAGCAGTTATACTAATATATATTAGTATGACTTAGCATTGGCTGATCAGTGCGCCCCCGGTTAAAGTCAACCATCAGCACACACACTCAGGGAGTGCTAGCATGCTAGCTGGTTACCAACCGTAATTTAACTGGATAAATAAACTGGACTTTACACCACTACCTGCCTGTGTCCTTGGAGGAGCCCCGAACTAGGCCTTTTCAGGTGGCATTGTGACAAACGAACATGCTACAATATAGTTCAGTCCAATCACTAGGTCACTAGCCTAATCATATAGGCATGATACTGTCATTTGGCTTTTTAGGTGCTTCCCTCAGATGGCCTCCGCAGTGTGTGCAGTGTGTTTTTAGCTATGTACAAACAGGAAGCTACAATACAGACAGCTTATTGGTTCAAAGACCAGCAGCTTGACTTCTAAATGCAGGTTTACAAACAACGCATAATTTACCAGCTGGGTTTCAAACTGGATCCATAAAAAAACATTTTTTTTTTTGTGTGCATGTTTCCCTCAAGCACACACACAGACACACACACATACACACACACACACACACACCAATGTATGTGTGTTGGTGTCATCGTATACAGTATATGGCTGGATATACTATAACTGTATATATATATGTGTGTGTGTGTGCGTGTGTGTGTGTGTGCGTGCGCAGAGCTGTCGGAGCTCCTGCGCGACAAGGAGCGGCGTGCTCAGCAGCAGCTGGGCCGCTCGGCGGACGAGCGGGAGCGGAGGCTGGAGGAGCAGAGGAGGAAGGAGCAGAAGCGCCGCGCCGCCGCCGAGGAGAAGAGGAGGCTGCAGCAGGAGGAGGAGAAGGTCAGAGGTCAAACTCTGGCAAAAAAAATGCTGGCAAATGTTACTTAAAGTCTTTTACTTCTCATTGTGTTATGAAGGGTGATCAAGGTGTGCATTAAGCATCAGAACATGATGTGCCATTGAATCCGTTGCAATCTCACGTAATTTCACTCCAGATTTCAGTCTATCAGTTCAATTCTTCTATTGCATCACGCCGATTAAATGGGTGGAGTCTATTTTCCATCGAGCTACGTAGCCGAGCGGTGACACATTTACTGTTACAGTCACATGAACCAAGGCTCTTACCTGAGTGACCAATTACTGTAAACTCACATTACAGCAGCTGAATGTGGCTCCGCTGTTTTGGACTTTGTTGAGGAAGTCCAAACTAAACAAATCATCAACAAGGGAGACACCACACCCCGACCATCCTGAGTCTTTCCTAGACTTAGAGTTCATTACCTGACTTTGAGATGTTTATTAATGTATGTAGCAAATGCTGTTGCTACACGCTACATCAAGTGGCTTTTCCAGGGCTCATCCAACCACAGGACACGGGCGGATGTTGAATAAACCGGTTTATTGCAAAGTTTGTCGTTGATTGTAGACAGAGCAGGTGCTAAATGGTAGCATGCTAGCACCCTCTGTCTATCTATCTGTCTGTCTGTCTCTCTCTCTCTCTCTCTCTCTCTCTTTTTTTTCTCGGATTAGCCAATGCATCATAGGTGTGCTGCCTCATCCATCAGCTAACGGCCAGTTTGCCAGCTAAATCCCCTTTGTTATCATCTAGCTCATCTTACCAGCTAACCAGCTAACTCTCATTGTGTTGGGCACAACTCCTTTTGTATTAGACGCTAACCCTCTTTGTGTTACTCTGACATAGAGAATGGCCACATATGGTTTTGACTGCCATGGGATTAAGGAGACAATAATGTATCATAACAAGGTGATATCATAACTTCTGGTTCACCTATGGTGGCTTTCATAAGCCAGTCACACACCAGACGAGTCACAGTGAAACATTAGATTTTAGGCCTTGTTCTGTGTTTAATTTAATGGGTGGCAATTGATATTGCTGTGTGGCATGCAGGGTTTTTAGCTCAGCTAGAGGTTATATTGCGGCGCCATATGATGCTGGTCCAGAGTGCAGCCTACTTTCGTGAAAGAAAAACCACCGCTCCGTGTCTACGGGGCTGTCTGTGTGCATTCATTGATTCGGTGTCTGTATTTACATACGAACATACCCCCTCCCCATTTCCTGACACACTTATTTGCATAATGTAATGGCGGAATGATTGGCTGGTCTCTCCGGGGAATCCACGGTGACATCACCGGTGAGCATGTTACTGGGTTACTTACTGGAAGCTGAAAAATGCACAGTCATAGATGAGCTCACATTTGTTATCCTTTTGCCTCGTGTGGGACGGAACACTGATCCAGAGATGGACAACATAAGGGGACCTTGAAAGGTCCCCAGAGGAACACCCTCATTAGTAAATCACAGATACAGCCCCTTAATGGTAATTGATGGCTATTCTTTTGGAACCCTGTGATGTGCATTGACCGGTGTGGACCGGTGTATAGAGGGCTATGCGTTAAAGAGCTAACATTTGTTAACGTTTGTTGCAGTCTCGCGCCCTCCTGCACGTGGGTATTTATTTTATTCGGCCGATGCACATTTATGCTGTGGAGCCGCTGCATCGAGCTCTCTCTTATCTAGGTCAAATCATCGTTTTTAAGAATATACGGAGGAACGGAGGAATGGAAAATTGATGGAAAATGGATGACCAGATAATCCTCTCCTCCGATTACGTTGCTCTTTTCTCTCTGTCTTTCCTCCTCGGTGCTCCATTAATTCTGTCGGCCGCCTTATCGATTGTATGCCATCTCTCCGTCTCCCACCGCACCCCACCCCTTCTGCCCCATATCCCCCTGTGACTCCATACATTTTCATACCTCTCCTTCCCAACACACACATGCACACACACACACACGCATACGCACACACACACACACACAAACACATATGCTAATACATCCTGGGATGCATTAGTATGTGTGTTGTAGAGGAGAGAGGAGAGTGTTCATCTGTTATGCATCACACCACGGTAAATATGACCTGATACAGAAGGGTGATAAAGAGAGAGAGAGAAAGCAAAATGGTAAAGAGAGAGAGAAACACACACACACACACACACAGAGAGAGAGGAGGGGTATATAAATTGCTAGGGGGCGCGACAGGAGAGCGAGGGAGAGGGAGAGAGAGAGTGACGAAGAGAAAATTACAGGGCAGAGGGAGACAAAGAGTCCTCTAGCAGTACACCCAAAGCCGAGCTACTTTACCTTCTCCTCTCTGTGTAATTCTAGTGCAAGCTACTAGATCACATAGAAAGTACGACATGTCCCCAGCACGACTCCATCAGAAGGTGTTTAGCTGTCTTCTGGGGCTGCACAATCAGGACAACAATAGCAATTGGGATTATTTTTCCAGTTTTGTGATTATTCACTGCAATAAATAGATGGTAATTCTTTCAATATTCTATTTATAGCATTCTATAAAAAAGTAGCTGGGAAAAATTGGCAAGTTGTGACGATTTATGATCAGATTTGAATGTAACAGGTGTCCAAAATCATTCTCTCGCTAAATCCTTTTGATAAATTCATTTCAAAATTGTAATTCTGATGTATATGCAATTCATTATGCAGCCCTGCTGTAGCCTGATACCAGACAGACCTGTCAACCAGTTACTAAATTTCCACCTTCAGTCTGACGTTGCCTCCACTCTAACCACTTTCAGTGGGGGGAGGGGATTCCATTTTCCCCAACCAATCATTAGGGACCAACGATATGCATCGCCATGCCAACATAATGGTTTTGGTGGGGTTTTGGAGCAAAGTAAAAACAAATCCATTTGTGAATCAAAGGGTCATATAAAATTCCAAATTATTATTCAGCATCCCAAATCCGAAATTGAGCCGTTGCTGCCCAGATGTCGGGGTAATTCTCCCATAGAGACCCTGTGATGTCTGTTCTGGGAGGATTTGTGTAAAATGTTTTCGCCTTTCTTGTCAGGGTTGATAATTCTCATTATTCGGAAGAAATGGCTAATCGTTAGTCCCGCCCACGGTGCTGATCGGCTAATCGCTAGTCCCCGCATACGGTGCTTTCTCAACTGCGAAATCGCTGTTTCACGTCACGATGACGGTTCAGGATCAGGATATCCGGTCTTTCACATCTGATGGACGCCCGTTACGTTCTCATATTATTTACCACATTGTGTGTTTCCTTGGTGACGTAGATCTGGGTTTTAATTTTGGATAAATGCGGTAGAACGCAGTCTTCAACGAATATACCGATATTCTTCTCTTTGTCTTTGCCTGTTCTGTGCATCGTCACAGAGCAGCCTCGTTACGGTGAGGGGAGAGAGGAGAGGAGGAGTCATGGGCGTGGAGAAGAGAAGGGACAGAGGAAACCAGACAATAATGACCAAATTGTGTTATTATACTATTTTTAGATGGTTTATGAGGTATTGAGATATATCATATCATCTTCTTTCCAGAGGTGATAGTAGAGGAGATCAGAGGAGAGGAAACGACCGATGAGGAGAGAGGAGGGATGAAAAAGGAAGCCTTGAGATCACAGACACACACACACACACACACACACACACACACACATGCATTCACACATGCAATGACGTAATGCTGCACATACGTGTACATGTGTGTGCGTGCGTTCATGAATGCAGCCACAATCCCCTTCACTATACCCACCTTTGTGTGTGTGTAAGGTTGTCCCCTGAGTGTGTGACTGTGTGTGTGAGCGTGTGCATGCATGAATATGCATGTGTGGGATTGGCTGTGATCGACTGGTTTGGGAGGCAGTGTGTGTGCGTGTGTGTGTGTGCGTGTGTCCTCCTCCCATTTATGTGTAAGTGCTCTCTGAAATAGCCTCAGTCACCAGAGAGAGAGAGAGAGAGAGGTAGA
>PIJE02002200.1:15000-16886 GCA_002895965.2 Coryphaenoides rupestris
GTGTGTGTGTGTGTGTGTGTGTGTGTGTGTGTGTGTGTGTGTGTGTGTGTGTGTGTGTGTGTGTGTGTGTGTGTGTGTGTGTAGTAGTTACATGGTGATTGTGTATCATTAAAGGGATACTTCACACACTAAACACTGGACAGAGTTTCACAGCATCTCAATGCAGAGTTGATGCACCAAGAGAGAATGTTCCAGAGAGTTTTTTGGGTACCAGCTCACGTATTGAGGATTATCGTGGAGAGGAGATTTTGCGGCACTAGCTCATTGCAGTATCTTCTATACTGACAATGAAGATAATGTACTTTATTAATCCCAGATAAGAAATGAGGGATTCTTTATGAAGAATTTGTCACTGCTACAACAGGTTATGTTTAGTTCATTCAAAATATGAACAAAAACAGATTTGAATCTGAAAAGTTTGATCGATGGAGATAGAGAACATTCTTTCCGAATTGCTATGATAATATGAACTGATAATATTATATAATAGATAAAAATGATAAGACTTGCAATAATAATAATGATAATAATAATAATACATAATAATGATAATATGACTATGATAAAAAAAAAACACTCCCTGGCTGGCCGTCAATCAAGCAATCAGACAGCAAGCAAGCAACCATTAGCTTAGCTTCTCTCCGGTTGAGCGTGGCGGACGGATGTGTTCCCCGCCCGCCAGGCCCACACCCTCCACCCTCCACCCTCCAGACACCGCTGCGCTCATGTCCGCAGTTTGCTGTCCGCAGCTCGCTATTGATGCTGCGGTGCATTTTCTGCAGCTTCAGTCGCTGCTTAACCCCCCCGCCTTGCTGCACCGCCCCTCCCCGCCGCCGCCGCCGCCGCCGCCAAGAGGGGTGTCGAGATGAGTGATGAGTGTGTGTTTTTTTTTTGTACTGTGATTGTGGGGGATGTTGCTGGAGAAGATTTCCTTAGCGAGAGTCATTTATATTTTGAACTTTTATTTTAAGATAAGACAGAACTTTATTCATCCCGAAGGAAATTCTTTTGTTAGAGGTTGCTCAAAAATATACACGATACAATAATATATATACGTGTATAAGCCTAAAAGAAAAATATAGGTAAGATTTACTAAACAAAACAAGTTGGCAATGGTATTGAGAAGTAGTATTGAGAAGTGGTATTGCACATGATATGAGGAATATTGCACATGATGATGAAAGGTAAAATTGCAATTCTAGATTTCAACTTTATCTTGGCTGTGGTTCATGCACTGTTTGTGTCAAAGTGTTGTTGATGTAACACCTGTATTTTCCTCCCAGTATGAATACAATGTGAGTGTTATGGTTCCACTATGGTGACCACTGGCATCATGGCAGCCCTGGGTGCCATGACCCCAAGACCAAGCCCAGCTCAGTGGTCCGTGTGTCTCTCACCTCTCTCTGGTGAGTGGATGGCTGCTGAGGAGTTAGACAGCCGCTTGGTGATTGGTTGATCAGAAGTGGGTGTAGTCAGGAAGTCATTTACTGCGAGTCATAAAAATCACAATGTCACAAGTCAATGATGTAGTATAATGTGTGTGTGTGTGTGTGTGTGTGTGTGTGTGTAGGGGGGGGTGGGGGTCAAATGCTATCACACTTGCACATACGCACACACACACACACATGCACACACACACACACACACAACAAGGGCCAGACAGAGGGGTCAATTTCAGGGACGCAAATCAGATGTTTAACACAATGACTCACACGATACACTGAATTACACACCACTTCATTGCACACACACACACACACACACACCGAAACAGACAATCAAAACAACACACACACACACGCACACACACAAACACACGCACACACACACACGCACAAATCCTTCTCCAGCAACATCCCCCACAATCACACGCACACACGCACAGT
>PIJE02002200.1:20622-43122 GCA_002895965.2 Coryphaenoides rupestris
GCACGACAGCACACACACACACACACACACACACACACACACACACACACACACACACATACACACATACACACACACACAGTGTTAGCATGACATAACAGCAGCACGTGCACAGCTAAACCTCATTTATATTCGCTTGCGCCGTACAAACACACCGCATCACGGCGTCTGTCAATTCCGCTCCGGGCTAAAGCTAACGGTTGTTGCTTCGTGGCCGCTGACCTCGTGATTCCCTCCCGACGAATTGACTCATCCTTAATGGCCAGTGATCTGACGGATTTGTTTTGTAATGAGCAGAAACTAAGCAAACTAAACACATCTTTGCCTTCCTAAAGCAATAAGCAGCAGATGTTGGAATGCTATTCCTCCAACATTTTTTTCTTTTTTTTAAGAAATGATCACCATTAGCCAGCGGTCCCAAACATTAGGTCAGGACCCCAGATATGCGTACAGGGTCGCAGGAGACTGCTAATGTGAGATATAGATTATTGAAGATCCAAGAAGGTCTCATAGACGTCTTGGATGTACAAACTGACTTATGCCTAATGATTCATAGCCACGAGCAAACCACTGCTAATCACTTAGTGGGCAGTAGAGCGATGCAGTTAGGTTCCCTGGGGCTTTGATGCTACTGGCAGATGATTGGGTAAAAAAAATAAAAGAAATAAAAGTTAAAGATGGGGTCGCAAACATTTTCCAAGCGAGAAATGATGGGATCACGGGCCAAAGGCTGGGCACCACCGTCATAAATACATCAGATACGTATCGATTGATTGCTGGATCATTTGTACGTGTGCTGCTGTGCCATCGCTGTCCTGTAATGGTGTGTGTATGACCTATGGAACGTGCAGCCTCAAAGCCCTGATACGACCTTGAGAAGAAAAGGTCACCTACTGCTGGCCTGTGGGAGATGAAGTGTTTGCTAGCATAGCACATTTGACCTTGACCCCAGAGTCAGGGTGGTTTGATGAGTGTGAACACTACTGTGTGTACCGTACTGATGTGTGTACTGTACCGATGCCTGCATAATAGCGGGGGTAAGAGCTTTACCAACTCTGAGTACTACTCAGCTATGGCTCACATTAGGTGTGAAAACAACCGTCCCAAAATGAATGGAAATATTAGTGAAATCGCAACATGGCCAAGCTCGTGCAGTATCCCCAAATCTCAAGGGTTGCCATTTTTGTAAAAGCGTGTGTAGGGGGTGTGTGGTCGGTGTCATGACCCCTGACCTCTCTGTCCAGCTGCTCCTGCATGTCCTTCCACCGCTGCTCCTTCTGCCGCCGCTCCCCCTCCTCCCTCCTCTTGCGCTCCTCCTCGCGGCAGCTGCGCTCCTCCGCCTCCTGCAGCGCGGCCAGCTCCTGCGCCTCCTGCTGCTCCTGCTGCCTCCTCTCCTCCTCCTCCAATCTCAGCCTGGTGGGAGGTGGGGGGTGAGGAGGAGAGAGAGGAGGGAGAGAGAGAGAAGAGGAGGGGAGAGGAGGGGGGGGAGAGAGAGAGGGAGAAGAGAGAGAGAGAGGGAGGAGGGAGAGAGAAAAGGGAGAGAGAGAGAGGAGAGGAGAGAGGAGAGAGAGAGAGAGGAGAGAGAGAGAAGGGGAGGAGAGAGGAGAGAGAGAGAGAGGGAAGGAGGGGAGGAGAGGGGAGAGAGAGAGAAAGGGGAGAGAGACAGAAGAAAGAGCGAGAGAATGTGAGAGAAGAGAGAGAGAAAAGAACAGAGGGAGAGGAGGAGAAAATGAGATGGAGATGAATCATAGGAGAACGGTCATAGAAAGACACGGTCAAGACTCCATTAGGAGGACCACAGAAGATGACCGAGAGACAGTAACATGGATGACAGAAAGAGACAGAGAGACAGTAACATGGATGACAGAGAGAGATGGATGACAGAGAGACAGTGAGATGGATGACAGAGAGACAGTGAGATGGATGACAGAGAGACAAAGAGTCAGATGGATGACAGAGAGACAGTGAGATGGATGACAGAGAGACAGTAAGATGGATGACAGAGAGAGACAGAGAGACAGTCAGATGGATGACAGAGAGACAGTGAGATGGATGACAGAGAGACAGTCAGATGGATGACAGAGAGACAGTGAGATGGATGACAGAGAAAGAGTCAGATGGATGACAGAGAGACAGTGAGATGGATGACAGAGAGACAGTCAGATGGATGACAGAGAGACAGTGAGATGGATGACAGAGAGACAGTGAGATGGATGACAGAGAGACAGTGAGATGGATGACAGAGAGACAGTGAGATGGATGACAGAGGGAGACAGAGAGACAGTCAGATAAATGACAGAGGGAGACAGAGAGACAGTAAGATGGAGAGGAGGACAGCATCGATCGTGTCTACTGTACATATCACGGCACTCATGTTACTCATGTTAAGGGCTGTAAGCCAACACCAGTGAGAGGATGCCGGTGATCTGTCTACTGGTCGCGTCCCCTGGTAACGGGCTATTATGGGAAGCGCTGCTCTACCGAGTCTCGTGCCGCTTCCACTGATGCTTGGTGGAACACGCGAGCCGCCTGGACGAGTCGCGGTGGCGCCAACATTACGTTTCATCATGAAGATGGGCTATTGAGGTCTTTCCTTCATAGAGGGGTCTACATATATGTGTGTATATTGCCTGGCCCCTCCCTTTTTTTGCCTGGCTCCTCCCTGTTTGTTTGCTGCCTTTGCCTCCTGCAGGTGGAGTTGGCGCAGGGGTCCCGAGTTGTGCTTCCTGATTTCAAAAAGCTCTGCTACCTGGACTTTTGTCATTTTCCTTTTAATGATACATTACATGGCACACATCTATCTCATTGCACGACACTTTCATATTTCAAACCCACATCTATAATTAATCTCAATTTGTTAAGCTTATGTTAAATTAATATCTTTATTTCAATCTACGTGTGGCCTCCCCTTTCATGTTACTTTGCTGTATTTTCTTGTGTGTGTGTGTGTGTGTGTGTGTGTGTGTGTGTGTGTGTGTGTGTGTGTGTGTGTGTGTGTGTGTGTGTGTGTGTGTATCCAGCGGGAGGAGGCGTTCCTGCGCGCTCAGAGGGAGGCAGAGAGGAAGAGGCAGGAGAGAGAGATGATCCACATGCAGGAGGAGCAGGAGAGACTCCAGAGGAAGAAGGTGTGTGTGTGTGTGTGTGTGTGTGTGTGTGTGTGTGTGTGTGTGGTGTGTGTGTGTGTGGGTGTGTGTGTGTGATTTTATTGAAAAAGTGCGATTGTAATGAGATTTAATTCAAGATCAATACTCTATTTCCCTGGACAAACGGGTCAATGCAGATGCATTCGTTGTCGAGTCAGGAGACTGCAGTCAGGATCTGCAAAAAGACCCAAAAATTACACAATTGCTATGAAACGGCTCATTTTCAACAGCAAATTTAAACCTAAAATCTTTACCTTGCATAGAATTTGAATAGGATTGAAGCTACTGGTCACAAGAATCCAAACACCTCACTTCTGGATGACTTTATGATATATGATCCCCTATATAAGATATGAGAATAGGAGTCATGATTATGATGACAACGCAATAGATTGCACTTTGAGTCTCTGTTATGTCTCTTGTGTCTGAAACTAAGACTGCTGCTTCCATTCTCAGCCAGCTTCTCTCTCGTAGAAGAGATTGGAATCTAAATGTTTCAAAACATGGTTTGAATAAAGGTTTAAATAGAATATAGGTTCTCACGGATGTCTCCGTGTCCACACAGAGGATCGAGGAGATCATGAAGAGAACCAGGAAGACGGAGGGAGAGCTGCCGTCTCCGGCTCCAGGTAGGACCACCCAGAGGTCACATGATCATCACTGCACCCTCCCTCCCTCCCTGGCTCTCTGCCGGTCTGCATGGACTCACATTAGTGTTCACATTGGTGACGAATGAAATACTCAGATTTCAGCTCAACACGCGTAACTGACTGACTCACTCACTCACTCACTTACATGTTAATAAATGGGGTGTGTGAGTTAGCCCTCATAACCATCCATCATGTCTCCCTTACACCCATGGCATTTTTGCTGCTTCTTTAATGTTAATATATCTGTGTGTATTCATTACATCTGGCTCAGTTACACGTTAATCAATGATTTGTTTCAAGACGAAGTGAGGCAAATAGGCTTTTTATCAAGTATTTTTCTGGTCCAGTTTCCTCTGCAGTGTGACTCAGCGTTGTGTCCGTCAGGTGGGGCAACAGAGACCCCTTGTGGCGAGAATGAGTATAACGACTCATCGATTGTTATATATATTCCAGTGTCGGATGCCAGGGGCCCGACTGGACTGGTTGGGGATGACGAGGCCCCTACTCCCGCTGAAGCACCCAACATCATGCTGGGGCCCCTGGAGACCAAGATCTGTCTGGACGAGTTGTCCGATGGCGTGCAGTCCATGGACGTCAGGTGAGGTCTCCACACGGATCTCCTGTCTGTCTGTCTGTCTGTCTCTCTGTCTAGGAGCCATCTGTCTGTCTGTATTTTCTGGTTGTCTGTTTCCTCACCGAGCCTTCGACTGGCCCTGTCCATATCTGTCTTTCTAAAGCCTGGACGATGCTCAACTCCTGCCACCTTCCTCTCTGTCTCTCACTCCCTCTGTCCCTCCCTGTCTCACTCCCTCTCTCCCTGCAGCCCCGTGTCCCGGGACGACCAGGCCAGCGGCCAGGACTTCTCCCCGGTCACCGAGGGCAGTGGCGACGTCCCCTATGGCCTGGAGCACATGTCGGAGCTCTCCCTGCAGGGCCCGCCTCCGCCCGGGGACACGGCCGCCTACCCCAAGCTGCGCGCGGGCAGCGGCGCGGCGCTGGGCGACCTGAACAAGAACCTGCTGATCCAGGCCTACAGTGCCGCCTCCGAGGCCTCCCAGCTCATCCACAGCCTGGGGCCCGGGAAGCTGGACGTCCAGTAGCCAGGTAGAGGCAGCCCCACCTCCACGCAGGCAGGAACACACAGAGACCTATGGAGAGACCCAGAGAGACCTAGACATAGAGAGACACAGAGACCTAGACCTAGAGAGACATAGAGAGACCCACACAGACCCAGAGACCCACACAGACCCAGAGAGACCTAGAGGGACACATAGAGACCTAGAGAGACATAAAGACAGAAACCCAGAGAGACCTAGACCGAGAGAGACCATAGAGACCCAGAGAGATCCACAGAGAGCCAGAGAGACCCAGATAGATCCATAGGGACACACACAGACCCAGAGAGACCTAGATAGACCCAGAGAGACAGACAGAATGACAGACCAAGTTGTTAAACATTAGGACCGCCATGTTCAGGGGTATTGAGGTCTGTTGGGTCCTGGAGAAGTGGGTGCAGGTGATGAAGAGGTCTTCAGGCCCTCTCTCTGTGAATAACTTGTAACTCCCTGGCTGTTTCTCTCCTCTTCCAGTGTGGTGTTCTCCCCCGGGGAAGCGGGGGGGGGGGGGGGGGTCTGCGCAGACTGGAGCCAGGAGCAGCCGAACCGGACTCTCTGTCATCTTCATCTTCATCATCTTCATCATTTCATCACCCTCCCAGACCAGAACCCAGACCCCAGAAGCTCTTACAGCGCCGCTCACGCCGCGTGTGAACCCCCTGTGCTGTGCGCATATTTCTCTGATCACGTCTCATCTCTCTCTCTTTCTCTCTCTCTCTCTCTCTCTCTCTCTCTCTCTTTCTCTCTCTCTCTCTCTCTCTTTCTCTCTCTCTCTCTCTCTCGCTCTCTCTCTCTCTCTCTCTGATGATATTTAGATTTTGGCCCTCTGCATTACACAAGCAGGGGCCTGGGCTTGGGATAACAAAACAAACCCAAAAGTGTTTGTTTCAGAGACTGAAATACAAGTTAGAGAGGAAGGGGGGTGGGTGGGGTTAGTTAATGAATGGAAACACAGAGAATTTGGTCGGAAATGTCCTGTAGTGCTTTGAATAAACACAACACAGGATTAAGGGGCCTCAGGGGCCTTAAAACGCAAATAGACAGTCGGCTATATTATACACTAGGAATAGTTGAAAGAGAGAGAGAGAGAGAGAGAGAGAGGAGAGAGAGAGAGAGAGAGAGAGAGAGAAGAGACTGAATTGAGTAGACATTCCCTCATGAATGTTTACAGCCCTATGGAGTAGTGCATTTTTTGGTCAATTTAATTGCCAATTAAACAGGCCACACGTTGGCAGAGCATTAGGTAGGCTTATCCCCATTCAATCTCATTAAACACTGCCCTGCACTCACCTACCACGGCCAGCCGAGGATTCTTCTGGAAGGTAGGACTCCAAACACTTCTCTGATCCCCTCCCCTGTTGTATAAAAGTTTCTAAAAGACACTAATTAACCCTCCAACAGGAGCAGGGAGATGTTGACATTAAAGCTTCCCCGCTGCACCTAATTAGAGAGAACTGATTCATTATTCGCTGGAATAAAGGGACTATTTCTTTCGTCGGCTGCAAAACTACTTGGCCCAGAATCTTCTTCAGAATAATTTAGAATAATAATGAGAATCAGAATTCAACTCCTCCCCGCGAGTGGCCGAGTCTATGAATCATGAGTGGTGTTGTGTCGCCACCTACTGGCAGCCTGGTACACTTACACACTGTTCCACTGTTTTTTTTTCGCAATTGCAAAGACACGTTTAAAAACCTCCACCCACCTTCTTTAAACACCAATTATTCACTTATTGTTGTGATGTCATCTCATCAAGATGCACCTCGGTAAATAAGTAACTAGTCAGGAAGATTTTGTGACAGGGTAGTGGGATGAACACATTTTGCTTTTGTAAATAAATAATTTATTTACAAAAGCAAAAACTACAGAGATCCAAACTGGGCAAGGGAAAGCTAAAATAACTACAGCTGGCAACATGAACAGACAGAGTACTCCAGAGAATAACATGAACTCCGATGTACGACAAGGATCCAACAGAGAAGCCATACAAACACAATCAAGACAATCACAAGGCAGGAATTAACAGAAGAACAGATTACAAAATAAAACAATGAATGAACAGATAAACGAAGACACATGGGGAACAGAACACCAGATAAAACATGAGACAATAACTAAAGGATATAAACTAAAACATACGGGGTGACAACAAGTGACAACAACAAGTGACAATCAACAAACGAGAAACAGGTGAACACAAAATGGTCGACATCAGACAACAGAAAAAGGACGCAAACTACAGATGAGGGTCAGGTTTCGAAACAGGCTGGCACACAGGTAGTGAGCCTACTCAACTGCTCATTGCTAAATTAGTGGCATTTTTGGGCGATGGGACTATTGGATTGTTACCAGACTTTTTGGTCCATTGGACTGATGGACTACTATTGGACTTACAATTACACTATTGGATTATCGGTCTATTGTTGGATTATTGGATTTAGACTATTGGATGGTCACTTCTGGGTCATCATCAATGTGAAGTGCATGTTCGGGGCTATGAATAATCATTAACTAAGGGTGCAGGCTAGTTGTTATGGCCATTAACACAATCAGCATGGATTTCCGTGTATAGCACAGGTCAATATGACGTTCTATGACTGTAGGCTTAGCTGTCTAGGCTTCGCCGTATGGGCTTGTCCCGTGTGCGCACTGCCATAAACACGCCTACAATCATAGTTATAATATATAGTTATAACATAACATCGGTTGTCAATTCGACCCCTCCACCAACGTCTAATTAAATAGCACCTTAACACAGGGTTTCAAAGTGCTGCACAGGAGAGGTATAAGATACAAGAGAGATATAAATACAATACAGAATACAGACATATTGTAATACAATTATATACATTCATACATACATAAAGGCCATAAACAATAAATTACAGCCCCTCTGTAGGGAAGGCAAGACTGAATAAAGGTCTGATTGGAGGGGTGTGGTCTGATTGGAGGGGTGTTGCCTGATTGGAGGGGTGTGGCTAGGGCTGGGTGATCTGGCAAAAAATATAATCACAATTTTATTTCTGATATTGATAGATTTTTTCCTGATTGTTTTATAACAATATATAATTTGATAATGCTGCCAGTTTGAAGAGTATCCTGATTATGACAAATGAAGAAGACACCAGAGGGTTCATTAGTTAAACTTTAGAACAGTTTATTAACAAAAATAATGGAAATATTAAACACTGCAAACATGCTGTAATAAGATAAGATAAAATAGAACTTTATTAATCCCGAAGGAATTAATAAAGTTCTATCTTATCTAGCCTTAATAAAACACACCTTTCAAATTATTTAAATGTAAATAAAACTGAAAGCTGGGCAGCAAACATCTCATGTTTTTTGAGGTCGACAAAAATAGTAAAACAAGTGACTCAAATGCCCTGTGCAACGTTAAGATAAAATATGAAGTGGTTAAATCAGAGGTGGGCCACATACAGCCCGTTACGTTGTGTAATCCGGCCCGTTGGGCATTTACACTAACAACAGTCCTAATAGGACTCAACTTAACAATTTCATTGCGCAGTGTCTCAGCAGCTGGAGTTCTCGGTTGTCAGTTCTGCGGTCATGTGTTCAAGTCCTGCTTGGAGCGTGACTGGTGGGATTTGAACCCAGGACTGCAGTTGACGGTAAGAACTCGCTCCGCTGTGCCACTGAGACAGCACACTATGAAGTATTTCTTTTAAATCAACGTCCTAACACGAACTCTAACCCTAAGTCATGTTAATTGTATGATGGTGCAGTGGAGAGAGTGCATTGTTATCAACTCCAAGGTCATGTGTTCAAGTCACAATGGAAATCTCTTGTCCTTTTCCAACTTAACAATGCAGCATAAGTGTAATGTCAAATGCCACCTCCGACCGCTTCATAGTGTGGTGTCTTGGTGGCACAGCGGAGAGAGTTCTTAGTTCCTGGGTTCAAGTCCTGTGGAAAGCCTTCTCTTATGTCTAAGTCCCGTGAACGGTAAAGTTAAATACGCCCAGAGACCATGCCCAAGTAGGTGTCTTGGTGGTGCTGTGGTCTGTGCTGGAGGTTAGCACTCTGGAGACTCAGGTTTGAGTCAGCGCACATACGGCCACCAAGAAGTGAATGCCAGCAGAACCCCCCCCATCCCTAAAGGGCTCTTGCTGACAACAGAGAGCCTTTTTGATCATTTTAAAGCATGAATCATTAAAAGTGACTTGACTTACTTGACTTTCTTAAAGTAGTTGGTTCCCCCCCCCCCCCCCCCCCCAATTTATCCCTGTTAATTAATTTACCCCTCCCCCCCTCCCCTAGGCAAATAAAACACTTGAGCATAAAGAAAAGTTTCAAGCGAATAGGAGAGAATGAACAAAATATAGCCCTGTATATACAGTATATATGTATATATATATATATATATACTTTTAAGGTACAGTGTCGTAATTACTTCAAGGAAAATTGTAAACTCTGATATGAGCTCCATCTATCTTTGTTATTTCATATTACATCGAACGTGAACTTCAATATAATTCTAGTGTGTTTGCAATTCCTCATGCGAGTGCTTCGACAAACACTCGAGAAACAAGATTATAGATTATATTTTCTGTTACTTGCAGGATAAATACATACATGTGTTATTTACTGCGTTAATAAAGGGTGCATCATGACGCTGCTGTCAGATCTATCCAGATCTAAAAAAATTGCGAAGGCTGATAGATCAAGATCGACAGAAAATGTATCGCGATCTCGATTCGAGATCGATTAATCGCCCAGCCCTAGGTGTGGCCTGATTGGTAGCCTGTTGCCTGATTGAGTGCGTCTGTGTGAGAAGTGGCATAAATTATTTGTTGGCCTACAATACCGAACAGGTGAAAGTTTTTAATCATATTAATAACTCAAACCTTTCTACAGAGAAAGAGAATGGATTCATTGGCTTCGGTAATGAACACTTTAGTTGTCAAAAGTTAGTTAGGCCAATACCAAAATGTTTACATAAGTAAGTTAAGTGTCCATCAAACTGACCAATTGTTCTTTTTAGAAACTTGCTTGTTTTTCTTCTTTTCTTCACTTGCAAGTCACTTAGGATAAACACTTCAGCACAACTGGCTGAATATATGGTTTAATGAACAAGCCGGGACACCAAATACTTAGATGGTTTTATTGTTATTTTCAGCAGTTATCCATGCACCACACATACAATAATATATTCCACCAAGCTGCAGTGTCACAGAATTAATTAGGTAATATTGTGATAAACACGACTATATCGTTTTAATGTTCACTTCATATACAAGGAGACTGTTATACCTCAGGGACCCCAGAGACAACCGTTACCAATAACATCGACTGTATGGAGAGAAACAAAAAATTCCAAACATGGACCTGGAAAGGGGGTTGCTGACACAGACATGACCTAAAGCACGACCCATCGATAAAACATCACACTGACATGTGTGTGTGCGCACTTGCGGTCACATAACCCCCAAACTACACAACACACACACACACACACACACCCTGAGAGCCAAGCCAAGAGGACTATGACGATGAGTGAAGGAAAGGTGGGAGGACACACCACGGCCACGGATCATAATTAGCAATCCATTTAAATTGATCACATGACCGAGTGGGCTCAGCCAATGAGAGGCCGGCGGCGCAGAGGTTTAAGGCCTAAAGGTGAGGAGTTGCGTGGCGACATCTTACACACCAGACAAACCTGCGTTGTCTGTGAGGTATTCTTATATTTCTGCAGACATTTCATGTTGTTCCAGGACGAGCTATCCAGTAAGTGTGTGTGTGTGTGTGTGTGTGTGTGTGTGTGTGAGTAGCCTATAACCATCTCTGGTTCTGGTAACGGTATGAACCCAGAGGGGAGGGGGGGGGATGTGGGGGTGGTCTCGGTCCGGACCAGTGTGTGAACCACAGCTAAGTGTACAGTGGACTAAGCTAAGCTAAAGCTAGCGCAGTTACGGTGAGTGGAAACGAATACACATGACACCAAACGCACTGTATCAATATTTTCCTCACCTGCAGATAATTATAAAAAAAGGGAATTGCCCACGTGCACACGCACATGCGCGCACACACACACACACACACACACACACACATTCGCTCCCTCCCGCTCTTAAATGCTCCTTTTTCACACTTTACACTGATTTCTTTCCTTTTTTTTCCATCATGAACAGTAGCTAACAAAAGCCATAAGCCACTTTTTCTTCGGGGGGGGGGGGTTAAAAGCAGGATTATAATATCAAGGTATTCATAACGTTTCCTTTCCGCGGCAGTTGGGTGGGGTCGGGTGGGAGGGTGGGGGTGCATTATCATTATCTACAGTAGATTGTGTGTGTAGCGTTGCGTGGCGGGGGGGGGGGGGCGGGCGGAGTTTGTTGCGTCTCTCGTCCAGAGTGGAGTCAGTCGTGCTACACACTAGACAGGAAGAGTCCCGGGTGGAGAGAGTCCTGACGTGGTTCATAATAACACCCCCCCCACCACCACCACCACCATGTTGAAGCAGCAGTCACTCAGTGTGCATCTTTATATACTGTATATTTATATTTATATGTATATCCACCCCATGAAGTGGATACAGGCTAGGATCTCTACCCTAGTAACTAGGAGTCACATGACAGAAATCTACCCCCCCCCCCCGTTCCACCCTTCATGTTTATGCCCCCCCGCCCCCCTCCCGCCCTGCTGAGGGGGCTCTATGTACAGAACGCTACAGCGGCTGCACCTGATCGCGACGATAATATTTGCGGGCAGGCAGATGGTGGATTGCGGTGCGCTGGCTTGTGATGAGGCTTTAACCCCCCCCCCCCCACCGCTTCCCCGGGGGAGAACACCACACTGGAAGAGGAGAGAAACAGCCAGGGAGTTACAAGTTATTCACAGAGAGAGGCACCGGGTGGGGGGGGGGGAGGGTCTCCATGTGGTACCCGGGACCCAAGGGGGAGGTGGGTGGGTGGGTGGGTGGGTCGGAGGGTGGGAGGGTGGGTGGGTGATGTGTGATGTGCGGGTAAGTTTGAGAGGAGGGGTGTGGGGGTGGGGGCGGACTGTCTGGGTGGATTCGTCACGCCGCGTGTGAACCCCCTGTGCTGTGCGCATATTTCTCTGATCACGGTCTCATGAGAACTCTCTCTCTTTCTCTCTCTCTCTCTCTCTCTCTCTCTCTCTCTCTCTCTCTCTCTCTCTCTCTCTCTCTCTCTCGCTCTCTCTCTCTCTCTCTCTGATGATATTTAGATTTTGGCCCTCTGCATTACACAAGCAGGGGCCTGGACTTGGGATAACAAAACAAACCCAAAAGTGTTTGTTTCAGAGACTGAAATACAAGTTAGAGAGGAAGGGGGGTGGGTGGGGTTAGTTAATGAATGGAAACACAGAGAATTTGGTCGGAAATGTCCTGTAGTGCTTTGAATAAACACAACACAGGATTAAGGGGCCTCAGGGGCCTTAAAACGCAAATAGACAGTCGGCTATATTATACACTAGGAATAGTTGAAAGAGGCGAGAGAGAGAGAGAGAGAGAGAGAGAGAGAGAGAGAGAGAGAGAGAGAGAGAGAGAGACTGAATTGAGTAGACATTCCCTCATGAATGTTTACAGCCCTATGGAGTAGTGCATTTTTTGGTCAATTTAATTGCCAATTAAACAGGCCACACGTTGGCAGAGCATTAGGTAGGCTTATCCCCATTCAATCTCATTAAACACTGCCCTGCACTCACCTACCACGGCCAGCCGAGGATTCTTCTGGAAGGTAGGACTCCAAACACTTCTCTGATCCCCTCCCCTGTTGTATAAAAGTTTCTAAAAGACACTAATTAACCCTCCAACAGGAGCAGGGAGATGTTGACATTAAAGCTTCCCCGCTGCACCTAATTAGAGAGAACTGATTCATTATTCGCTGGAATAAAGGGACTATTTCTTTCGTCGGCTGCAAAACTACTTGGCCCAGAATCTTCTTCAGAATAATTTAGAATAATAATGAGAATCAGAATTAAACTCCTCCCCGCGAGTGGCCGAGTCTATGAATCATGAGTGGTGTTGTGTCGCCACCTACTGGCAGCCTGGTACACTTACACACTGTTCCACTGTTTACTATTATTTTTTTCGCAATTGCAAAGACACATTTAAAAACCTCCACCCACCTTCTTTAAACACCAATTATTCACTTATTGCTGTGATGTCATCTCATCAAGATGCACCTCGGTAAATAAGTAAGTTAGTCAGGAAGATTTTGTGACAGGGTAGTGGGATGAACACATTTTGCTTTTGTAAATAAATAATTTATTTACAAAAGCAAAAACTACAGAGATCCAAACTGGGCAAGGGAAAGCTAAAATAACTACAGCTGGCAACATGAACAGACAGAGTACTCCAGAGAATAACATGAACTCCGATGTACGACAAGGATCCAACAGAGAAGCCATACAAACACAATCAAGACAATCACAAGGCAGGAATTAACAGAAGAACAGATTACAAAATAAAACAATGAATGAACAGATAAACGAAGACACATGGGGAACAGAACACCAGATAAAACATGAGACAATAACTAAAGGATATAAACTAAAACATACGGGGACAACAAGTGACAACAACAAGTGACAATCAACAAACGAGAAACAGGTGAACACAAAATGGTCGACATCAGACAACAGAAAAAGGACGCAAACTACAGATGAGTGTCAGGTTTCGAAACAGGCAGGCACACAGGCAGTGTGCCTACTCAACTGCTCATTGCTAAATTAGTGGCATTTTTGGGCGATGGGACTATTGGATTGTTACCAGACTTTTTGGTCCATTGGACTGATGGACTACTATTGGACTTACAATTACATTATTGGATTATCGGTCTATTGTTGGATTATTGGATTTAGACTATTGGATGGTCACTTCTGGGTCATCGTCAATGTGAAGTGCATGTTCGGGGCTATGAATAATCATTAACTAAGGGTGCAGGCTAGTTGTTATGGCCATTAACACAATCAGCATGGATTTCCGTGTATAGCACAGGTCAATATGACGTTCTATGACTGTAGGCTTAGCTGTCTAGGCTTCGCCGTATGGGCTTGTCCCGTGTGCGCACTGCCATAAACACGCCTACAATCATAGTTATAATATATAGTTATAACATAACATCGGTTGTCAATTCGCCCCTCCACCAACGTCTAATTAAATAGCACCTTAACACAGGGTTTCAAAGTGCTGCACAGGAGAGGTATAAGATACAAGAGAGATATAAATACAATACAGAATACAGACATATTGTAATACAATTATATACATTCATACATACATAAAGGCCATAAACAATAAATTACAGCCCCTCTGTAGGGAAGGCAAGACTGAATAAAGGTCTGATTGGAGGGGTGTGGTCTGATTGGAGGGGTGTGGCCTGATTGGAGGGGTGTGGCTAGGGCTGGGCGATCTGGCAAAAAATATAATCACGATTTTATTTCCCATATTGATCGATTTTTTCCGATTGTTTTATGACAATATATAATTTGATAATGCTGCCAGTTTGAAGAGTATCCTGATTATGACAAATGAAGAAGACACCAGAGGGTTCATTAGTTAAACTTTAGAACAGTTTATTAACAAAAATAATGGAAATATTAAACACTGCAAACATGCTGTAATAAGATAAGATAAAATAGAACTTTATTAATCCCGAAGGAATTAATAAAGTTCTATCTTATCTAGCCTTAATAAAACACACCTTTCAAATTATTTAAATGTAAATAAAACTGAAAGCTGGGCAGCAAACATCTCACATGTTTTTCGAGGTAGACAAAAATAGTAAAACAAGTGGCTCAAATGCCCTGTGCAACTTTAAGATAAAATAAAGTACAAAATATGAATTATGAAGTGGTTAAATCAGAGGTGGGCAAACTACGGCCCGTTGCGTTGTTTAATCGGCCCGGGCATTTACACTAACAACAGTCCTAATAGGACTCAACAAATTTATAGCTTGGTGTCTCAGCAGCTGGAGTTCTCGGTAATCAGTTCTGCAGTCATGTGTTCAAGTCCTGCTTGGAGCGTGACTTGAAGGTAAGAACTCTCTCCGCTGTGCCACTGAGACAGCACACTATGAAGTATTTCTTTTAAATCAACACCCTAACACGAACCCTAACCCTAAGTCATGTTAATTGTATGATGGTGCAGTGGAGAGAGTGCATTGTTATCAACTCCAAGGTCATGTGTTCAAGTCACGATGGAAATCTCTTGTCCTTTTCCAACTTAACAATGCAGCATAAGTGTAATGTCAAATGCCACCTCTGACCGCTTCATAGTGTGGTGTCTTGGTGGCACAGCGGAGAGACTTCTTAGTTCCTGGGTTCAAGTCCTGTGGAAAGCCTTCTCTTATGTCTAAGTCCCGTGAACGGTGAAGTTAAATACGCCCGGAGACCATGCCCAAGTAGGCGTCTTGGTGGTGCTGTGGTCTGCTCTGGAGGTTAGCACTCTGGAGACTCAGGTTTGAGTCAGCGCACATACGGCCACCAAGAAGTGAACGCCAGCAGAAACCCCCCCCATCCCTAAAGGGCTCTTGCTGACAACCGAGAGCTTGCGACTTTTTTTTTAAAGCATGAATCATTAAAAGTGACTTGACTTACTTGACTTTCTTAAAGTAGTTGGTTCCTTCCCCCCCCCCCCCCAATTTATCCCTTTAATTAATTTACCCCTCCCCCCTCCCCTAGGCAAATAAAACACGAGCATAAAGAAAAGTTTCAAGCGAATAGGAGAGAATGAACAAAATATAGCCCTGTATATACAGTATATATATATATATATACTTTTAAGGTACAGTGTCGTAATTACTTCAAGGAAAATTGTAAACTCTGATATGAGCTCCATCTATCTTTGTTATTTCATATTACATCGAACGTGAACTTCAATATAATTCTAGTGTGTTTGCAATTCCTCATGCGAGTGCTTCGACAAACACTCGAGAAACAAGATTATAGATTATATTTTCTGTTACTTGCAGGATAATACATACATGTGTTATTTACTGCGTTAATAAAGGCCTGTGCGTCATGACGCTGCTGTCAGATCTATCCAGATCTAAAAAAATTGCGAAGGCTGATAGATCAAGATCGACAGAAAATGTATCGCGATCTCGATTCGAGATCGATTAATCGCCCAGCCCTAGGTGTGGCCTGATTGGTAGCCTGTTGCCTGATTGAGTGCGTCTGTGTGAGAAGTGGCATAAATTATTTGTTGGCCTACAATACCGAACAGGTGAAAGTTTTTAATCATATTAATAACTCAAACCTTTCTACAGAGAAAGAGAATGGATTCATTGGCTTCGGTAATGAACACTTTAGTTGTCAAAAGTTAGTTAGGCCAATACCAAAATGTTTACATAAGTAAGTTAAGTGTCCATCAAACTGACCAATTGTTCTTTTTAGAAACTTGCTTGTTTTTCTTCTTTTCTTCACTTGCAAGTCACTTAGGATAAACACTTCAGCACAATGGCTGAATATATGGTTTAATGAACAAGCCGGGACACCAAATACTTAGATGGTTTTATTGTTATTTTCAGCAGTTATCCATGCACCACACATACAATAATATATTCCACCAAGCTGCAGTGTCACAGAATTAATTAGGTAATATTGTGATAAACACGACTATATCGTTTTAATGTTCACTTCATATACAAGGAGACTGTTATACCTCAGGGACCCCAGAGACAACCGTTACCAATAACATCGACTGTATGGAGAGAAACAAAAAATTCCAAACATGGACCTGGAAAGGGGGTTGCTGACACAGACATGACCTAAAGCACGACCCATCGATAAAACATCACACTGACATGTGTGTGTGCGCACTTGCGGTCACATAACCCCCAAACTACACAACACACACACACACACACACCCTGAGAGCCAAGCCAAGAGGACTATGACGATGAGTGAAGGAAAGGTGGGAGGACACACCACGGCCACGGATCATAATTAGCAATCCATTTAAATTGATCACATGACCGAGTGGGCTCAGCCAATGAGAGGCCGGCGGCGCAGAGGTTTAAGGCCTAAAGGTGAGGACACACCAGACAAACCTGCGTTGTCTGTGAGGTATTCTTATATTTCTGCAGACATTTCATGTTGTTCCAGGACGAGCTATCCAGTAAGTGTGTGTGTGTGTGTGTGTGTGTGTGTGTGTGTGAGTAGCCTATAACCATCTCTGGTTCTGGTAACGGTATGAACCCAGAGGGGAGGGGGGGGGATGTGGGGGTGGTCTCGGTCCGGACCAGTGTGTGAACCACAGCTAAGTGTACAGTGGACTAAGCTAAGCTAAAGCTAGCGCAGTTACGGTGAGTGGAAACGAATACACATGACACCAAACGCACTGTATCAATATTTTCCTCACCTGCAGATAATTATAAAAAAAGGGAATTGCCCACGTGCACACGCACATGCGCGCACACACACACACACACACACACACACACATTCGCTCCCTCCCGCTCTTAAATGCTCCTTTTTCACACTTTACACTGATTTCTTTCCTTTTTTTTCCATCATGAACAGTAGCTAACAAAAGCCATAAGCCACTTTTTCTTCGGGGGGGGGGGTTAAAAGCAGGATTATAATATCAAGGTATTCATAACGTTTCCTTTCCGCGGCAGTTGGGTGGGGTCGGGTGGGAGGGTGGGGGTGCATTATCATTATCTACAGTAGATTGTGTGTGTAGCGTTGCGTGGCGGGGGGGGGGGGGCGGCGGAGTTTGTTGCGTCTCTCGTCCAGAGTGGAGTCAGTCGTGCTACACACTAGACAGGAAGAGTCCCGGGTGGAGAGAGTCCTGACGTGGTTCATAATAACACCCCCCCCACCACCACCACCACCATGTTGAAGCAGCAGTCACTCAGTGTGCATCTTTATATACTGTATATTTATATTTATATGTATATCCACCCCATGAAGTGGATACAGGCTAGGATCTCTACCCTAGTAACTAGGAGTCACATGACAGAAATCTACCCCCCCCCCCCGTTCCACCCTTCATGTTTATGCCCCCCCGCCCCCCTCCCGCCCTGCTGAGGGGGCTCTATGTACAGAACGCTACAGCGGCTGCACCTGATCGCGACGATAATATTTGCGGGCAGGCAGATGGTGGATTGCGGTGCGCTGGCTTGTGATGAGGCTTTAACCCCCCCCCCCCCACCGCTTCCCCGGGGGAGAACACCACACTGGAAGAGGAGAGAAACAGCCAGGGAGTTACAAGTTATTCACAGAGAGAGGGCCTGAAGACCTCTTCATCACCTGCGGAAGGCACCGGGTGGTGGGTGGGTGGGTGGGTCTCGGTGCGCCTGGTGGGTGGGTGGGTCGGTGGGTGGGTCGGAGGGTGGGAGGGTGGGTGGGTGATGTGTGATGTGCGGGTAAGTTTGAGAGGAGGGGTGTGGGGGTGGGGGGCCCCCCTCCCCCCAAAAGTACCAAAGTACCGACTCCAGAAGAACCCTCCAGCCCAACGGGAAGCATGTGTGCGCGGCCGTAATCGGATGAGGTAAGAGACGCAAAGAGTCGTGTTTGTCTTCTCCTCCCCGTCGGCAGGCCATCAGGCAACAGCAGCAACAGATGACAGCTAAATTACCCCGTTAGCTCTGTGTCGTTAAGAGGCTTAAGAGAGAGTCTGAGACGCTCACGCTGCCAGAGGGATCAGCGGGAGCCTCCTCCCGGGTACAGGCTCCTCAGTAGCCACCGCCGGCCCCCCGTTTAAGGGATTAAACCCAGGGAGACGTTTGTGAGTTTGTTTGTTTTTGCGTTGGGATCAGTCAAGATTTCCTTTGGTCCATGTTTGGACATCCACACACGAGCAAACTCTTAAAGGCTGGAGGGAAAATTTGCAGTTTTGTCAGAACTGGACACCTATTCTTGACGGACGTGACAGAGAGCTGTGTAAATAATAGTAGTAATAATAATAATAATAATAATAATAATAATAATAATATTATTAATAATAACAATAATATAATAATACTTGACTGTCTTTCTTTCTCTCTCGCGCTCACTCTCTCCGTAAAAATTAATAATTGTCAGGGATAATGTGATCATTATTCAGTGATTCTCTCACTGGAAAAGTCCCACCTAATGTCATCAATATTGAGCAGAATGTCAGAGACAATCAATAACTCACTGGAAACAGAGTCGAGAGCCGGCAATCACGCTTAATAAAGGGTCTAGAGAGCGCGTGCAGTGTGCACAGAACGCTGTAGCGCCTTGCAAGAAAACACATATTTGCGGTGACAGCAAATATGTGTTTTTGAGTCTGACCCCCACTGTGTCCTTACACACACACACACACACACACACACACACAAAACTGTCAAACTATGACTCTTTCTTCCATCCACTGACGGATTGCGACACAATAATCACAGTAACTCATGCTATCGCTAAAGTTTTCTCCTCTTTCTCTGTTCTTCTTGTGCCGTAGAGAGAGAGAGCGAAGGTTTGGGGTCCAGAGCGCTGAATCGAGGGAGAGAGAGTGTAAGAAGCAACAGCAGCAGCAGCGGCAGCAGCAGCAGCTGTGAGCGGTGCTGGACGCTGGAGCCAAAAGCCACACAACGGAGGAGAAAGGGGGAGGCTTGGTTGCCGCGGCGACGTTCTTGGGATATCTCTCCACAGTCGAACCTTGAAGGGCTTATCAAGCCGTGACATAAGCGTCCAACGACAAGCGGACAACTGACAGACCAGGACCCTTCCAAACTCATGCGTGTGTGCGTGTGTGTGTTTTTCCGTGTGTATGTGTGTGTCGACGATAGTGTTTAGCTTAGAGTTAGAGTGTAGAGCAGGAACACACAAGCCAACAACTTTAGAAGCAGATAAGAATGGTCAGATCACAACCGTTTATTTTTTTACCCCACAAATAACAAAGCCGAAAAGCGTGTGACTGAACTTGGACATAAAAGCGTGGGACACAAAAAGGAAAGCTCTTCACCTCTTCATCACCACAAGAGAGTCAGACATCCTCTTCAGACCCAAGCCATTGATTAGTCTGGAACCTCTGATTTCAACAACTGTCTGGTCGAGAGCAGGGCGACGGACCAAAGGTCGCCGATTGGGTGATTAAGAATCAACCCCGTAAATATTACACATAAACTATCGCTGTAAAGTCATAATGATTACGATGAAGATGCCGGAAGGTGCGTATGGCTGGTGTTTAGAGGTACTTTAGGGGTATGGGATGCTGAGTGCTAAGCTACTCAACTGGAATGCTAATCCCTTGGCTTTAGTCTCAGACCGTTTTTCCATTAGCCGCTGTTTTAATAGCACTTACTTAACGTAACACTTGAACCGTCACGTCAATTATTTCGAACGTTTCCACTCGTATCTTAGCTGAAATTTATTTGGAGCAATTTTTTATAGCCTTTCTCCTCTAATTTTCCACTCATACAAAACCAGTGATCTATTGTTAGGGTATTGATTAAATTGCACGTTATTATGTCTTATTATCTCACACGGCCGTTCCCAGAGCCAGAGAGCTGGGATTAATCGAGGCACCGAAAGTAGCTCTGACTTCAGCAGCCGACCGCAAACGGCAGAGTCAAGACAGCACAATTATCCCCCGGAATCTGAGGCAGAACAGAAGGCCAGGGGAGAGAGAGAGTGAGTGTGTGTGTGTGTGTGTGTGTGTGTGTGTGTGAGTGTGTGTGGCTGCAAATGTGTGTATTTTGCAACTGTCCAAGTGTGTGTGTGTGAGTGTGCCCGCATTGTGCATCTGCTGGTGGTGTGTGTGTGTGTGTGTGTGTGTGTGTGTGTGTGTGAATTCCATATCCCTGAGACACAACTCTGTGCGTGTCTGTGTGAGTGTGTGTAGACATATGAGGTGGACGGCCGCCAAGAAGGCAACACAAGACAACGCGCGCACACACACAGACACACGCAGACACACACACAGACACACACACACACGCTGCCGCCACGCTGCCTGAGATGCGGTGGGCGCAGATGAACCCTCCAGTGAAACCTCCAGGAAACCTGAACCCTCTGCAGACAGAGGAAGCCTACAGCGGATCCCGGGATTAGCGCACATGTGTGTGTGTGTGTGTGTGGTTGTGTGAGTGTGACCTGCAGCATGGACCTACAGCTCACCGGTTCCCAGCCGTTCCCATGGTGTTCCCTGTGGGTCCCGGTTCAGATCGCCTCGTAGACTCTCACAAGGGACGCCTCTGCTCCACTTCAAGCTTCCACCCTGCCGCCGCCGGTATGCTGCCTGGAGGAGGTGGAGGTGTTGGTGGTGGTGGTGGTGGTGGTGGTGGTGGAGCAGCAGGGGGTCGCTGGGCCGGCCTGTGCCTGCTGCGGTGGCTGGGCGTCAGGCTGTGGTCCCGGCGAGGCACCCTGCTGTTCGCCCTGCTGTGGTTCGGGTCCTGGGTGTTCCTCAACGGGCTGGTGCTAGTGCACCGCAGCATCCTGTCAGACTACTGCACCGACGACAAGAGCAAGAAGATCCTGCAGAGGCTGGTGAGTCCACCCTGCTCCCAGCCCTCTCACCCCCTAGCCCTCTCACCCCTAACCCACAACCCTCTCACCCCCTAGCCCTCTCACCCCCCATCCCTCTAACCCACAACCCTCTCACCCCCAGCCCTCTCACCCCTAACCCTCTCACCCCCTAGCCCTCTCACCCCTAACCCACAACCCCTTCAACCCTAGCCCCCTCACCCCCCATCCCCCTCACCCCCCATCCCTCTCACCCCTAACCCACAACCCTCTCACCCCTAGCCCTCTCACTCCTAGCCCTCTCACCCCTAACCCACAACCCTCTCACCCCTAGCCCTCTCACCCCCTTAGCCTCTCACCCCTAGCCTCTCACCCCTAGCCCTCTCACCCCCTAACCCTCTCACCCCTAGCCCCCTCACCCCCTAACCCTCTCCCCCCCAGCCCTCTCACCACCTCACCGCTTACCCCTCACCCCCCAGCCCTCTAACCCCCTAGCCCTCTCACCCCCTAACCCTCTCACCCCCTAGCCCTCTCACCCCCTAGCCCTCTCACCCCTAACCCACAACCCCCTCACCCCTAGCCCCTTCAACCCTAACAAAAACTCCCCTCACCACCTATCCCTCTCACCCACAACCTCCTCCACCCTTTGTATTGCCATGTGCATGTTAAGCAGCGGTATGCCTCCTACTATAATTAGCAAAGGTCAGATCTCTTCCTAGATGTGTGTCCCTTCATTACTCTCCAATTAGATTCTGTTGCCTTTTTATTTAAGTCGTGTAACTGAATGTACCGGTTTGTTCGATCGCGCTCCCGACCGGTCCACATACTTGTCATACTCCATCGGGTTCCAATCAGGCAAAGTCATTTTTTGGCAGACCAGAGCAGAAATCCATAACTACAGTAACTCATGCTTTACACAAGCCTCCATATTGCTGTTGTTTTCTGCCACACACACACACTCTTGCACACACCCCCCAAAGAGAGCCGTGTGAAAGTAGCTTTAACTTAGAGAAGATTTATCCGACAACAGTTTGATTTCGCTCAAGATACATACATACATACATACATACTGTACATACATACAGACATACATACATACATACATACATACATACATACATACATACATACTGTACATACATACATACATACATACATACATACATACATACATAC